>VKHH01006225.1:0-23341 GCA_015144975.1 Epipyxis sp. PR26KG
TTATTATTATTATTATTATTATTATTATTATTATTATTATTATTGTTATTATTGTTATTATTATTATTGTTATTATTAATATTATTATTATTGTTATTATTATTATTGTTATTATTATTAATATTATTATTATTGTTATTATTATTATATAACATACCGTAAGGATTGTTCAAGAGTTTGTTTGAGTCAGAATCGATTGTTTTGATCTTTTCCATCGCGATATAATAGCACCCCAACCAAGTCACCTGCAATAATAATAATGATTATTATTGATAAGATCATAATTCATTATTGCTTGAACAGATTATTTACCAATGATTGCAAGTTTGAATGACCGGAGGGGTCGACAACTTTATTATTATTATTGATTTCATTTGAAGTGAGGATGCAGTAGGCTTCTTTGATTTGAGATAAGCTATCACCCTCTACTCCAGGTTGATGAAGCGAAGAGGGAATCTGAAAACTCAACTTCTATAAAAATAATAAAAATTTATAATTGAATTATAATAATAACAGCAATAATAACTTAGTATGATTTAAAGAAATTGTTATTCTTGATATCAAAAAATAATAAAAATGAATAATAAAGAAATGAAATAAAAAAGAAAAATAATACTAGAATAATGATAATAACAATTATTATTATTATAAAATAATATGGGAAAAGAGAGATTAGAGTAGAGTGGAGGAAATAGTAATGTTAGTAATGTTAGTAAGATAATATTATAATATATAATTTATGAAACCAGTCATTATCATGATAGTTATGCTGTATGTTGTGAGATCATAGCACATAAGTGATGAGAAATAATCCATGTTTTGGTTATGATTATTATCATATGAAAGGTACCTTTTCTTCGAATGATAGTTTTTTCATCCATTTTAAGAATGATGGCATGGGTGAGAGGGTTGAATAGACCTGTATGGAGGGGTATGAGTGTCGGAGCTCTTCCATCACTTCTTTCAAAAGATGAGGAGCTAAGTCCAGTCCGCCTTCATCGAAATATATGATAATAATACGGGATTAGTCACCTTGTCGGATATAATAATAGAAGCGAGTTGTTTATATTGATATGATTGTAATAAATCAAAAACATTTGATAAGAATGGTAATAAGTAATGGAGGGGGTATACTCTTACTTACTCAATGCTACGTGAGGGGAATTAATCGAATAAAACATGGCATGAGTGGGATTCTCTTCAGCTTTAAGTTGGTCTAACGAACTATGTCAAGAAAATGAGATCAACAAAAGCAATAAAGCAAATAACGCGTATTTAATTTTGTCATCACAGGAGATTTTTTCCACGCATTCAATAATCACATCATAATGGAAACAAAGCAACTTCAACCAAAACAAATCAATGTACAATCTCTGAACAACTACATCTAAACTGAATATGAAAGAAAATTGTGTTGCCACACCAGCGAATAATAAATAGTGAACAATAATCAACAACGATTATATGAATAATGCGATAATTTTGAGTTAGTACCTTATCGAATGAGCTAATCCATTAGTAAGAGCAATGTGAACAAAAACGACAGGATCTTCTGGCATACAATGATGAAATAAAGCAAAACATCTCCTTCCATCGTGAAGGCGCCGCTTTAATTCAGATAAGCTTCGAACTCTATGAACCGACTCGCCTTTGGCCACCTTCTCAAGAATATTTCCACTCGAGTGATCAAAAGTTATCCGTCTCAACGCCAAGCAATCGTAGCTAAATACTATTCCAAGCCATCGACGCAGAGAATCATCGAAGCGATCAGAATTAAGTAGCTACAGTATATAAATAATACATTGTATCATAATAATAAGTAATTTCGAAACAAAACAACAAACAATAAAGATAACAATAAACTATAAAGCTCTTACTTTGGTTTCACTTTGATGTAGATCATTTCTTATTTGCAAAGCTATTTTTACTCCATGTTTTTGTTTTGAGAATGCTGTTACAAGGTTATCAAGTTTTTCATAGGTTGGAAGTTGTTGCTTTAATAATGAAATTCTTGAGTCGAATGAAAGCGATAAATAGGTTTCGTTTATCCAACTGCTAAATAATCTAATGTACAAAAGGCATGGTTTGAAATTTATAGCACTTTTTGTGAAACCTAGAGCAAATCCCTTGGTGAGACGACCAATACTACTGCTCCTCATCCTTTCTCAGTTGCACTTCATGTCTCCTTGGCTAACTAATTCTATACTGTACATCTACAGTACATAATAGTCACAACTAGCAGAGATTGCGGAAAAAGACGCACAGCAGCTTAAGACGGCGGTCTATGTTATGCTTTGTAGCTTAACTGCTTACCGGCGGTAACTTAATTTTATTTCTAATATAATAAAATAAATTCATTCATTCATTCATTCATTCATTCAATGAATTCATTCATTCATTATATATTATATGTATATATTTATATATATATAATATATATAATATATTCCAGAGTTCCCATCTATCTTATAAACTTTTTTTTCTCATAGGAATTCCTACAGTCGGTGTATCGGCAAAAGCTTGGAACTTGGAACAAATATACTTCGTTATTGAAATCAGTAGATCAGTACAATCTACAGTCTACAGTATAATAAAAAATAGTTCGATAAGTGCGGCATTAAGTCGCTTAATTGCATGCTTGAACATTTAATTCTTAACGATAGCATTTAATAAGTTGGAAATATTCTATATGCAGTGGAAAGCAAAATTTATACTTGATTGAATGGGTAATTACGTAATAAGATAGAAGGAGACAGGAATAAGTTTATCACATAATTTTAATATTCTCTCAATTCTTCGATATAAACAACAATATGGGGATTTCTTTGTTACCTTTTGTCAGACTTTGGTCATTTCATTTTATATTTTTCATTGTATTAAACAATATTGATATTAAATTTTCTCTTGCTATGGTATTTAATGAAGAAAATGATGGAGATAATCATCCAAATAAAGCTCATATGAGCTTAATTGATATAAATCCTAGAAAAAGAAAACTAACTCAAAATGGATTATTTTCATCATTTCAATGTATCAGTGGATCACAACGGTTAGAGACAGGGAATATGCAACACACACAATCAAGATACCCCATAAATGAAGTAGATATGAGAGTATGCCACATGAAAAATATATGTCTAGTTAACGGAACATTAACTTATTTTATGAATCCTAAGCTAAAAGAAGTAGTTCCTGAAGATTTCACTGTTAATGGCTTCCAAGGGTCGATGTTTCACACTGGACATTTAAGAGGACTAACAATGCCGATTTCAGTCGTATATTATGAAGTTCCTTCAAATTATATCCCGCATCCAAGTAAAATAACATTCCTCGATGCACCCAGTTGGTCATACAATTATGGTCATTATATAAATGATAATGTAATCCCAGCGTTTACAGCGGCTAAGATATTCAATCTACCATTTGAAGGAACTCAACAACTAATTGAAACCAATTGTCGATTATTTACAACCCTTGAAGAAGGATTTTCTGCTCGATTAGTCGATTATAACCATTCAATGGGAACATATCGTCAAGCTTGCTTAGCTAAATTCGATGGATTACATCATTATTTTTTCGATAATCGGCCATTATATGTTGATCAAATGCAATCCTCGCAAATTTGCTTCAAAAATTTAATCGGAGGACATGGAGCAGCATTTGGACTTAGATCTTTGGATCTTACAAGAGCAATTATTTTGAGAGATTTTAGAGATCATGTGCTTAAAAGAATACCGGAAGGTCCTAAACTAGAAAATCTTATATTAGTTGGTTTACGAACAGTTGGAACTGCTGGAGGATCACTCATCAATGATTTATGTGGACATGTTAAAAGTGCTGCTGCTTCTTTCACGGATTATAGAGTTGAGTGTATGGTGCCAACAGATTTGGATTTTGTTCAAGAAATTCATTATGTTCGAACAGCAAAAATAGTTATATCAGTGCATGGAACTGTGTCGTATTTATCGATGTTTGCTAGAGATGGGACACAACAGATTGTAGTTGCAAATCCTAAAGAATTTAAAGAAAATCAAATTTTACTTTGGGCAACTCATTTTCATGCTCTCTACCTGGGATGGGATCGATTAAAAAGTTTACAAGGATTAATTCATCATGCTATAAGTTTATCCGAAGAGTTTCACAACCCAATAAAAAGCAGTTTCTTTGGTAATTAAATTTTGAGTGTTAGGTAATTAGTGGATGTAACTATTGAATTCATGCCCCCGACCTTACTATAAATCCCTGTTATTAATACCTTACCGTTAATCTTACCGTATTATGTTAACACTGTTTATTAACGTAAGTTATTCACACCTTGGACTAATAATATGCATTTATGATTCTAACCTGTTAAATAAGTTCAACCAAAACGTTGTAACAACAATGCATAGTTTCTTAATGATGAAGTCATTAATTTAATTTAATTAAAATTGTAATATCAACATTATATTATTTTTAAGTCTTAGTTAAACTGAATATTAATTAAGTTAAAATAGTTTAAAATTTTAACTACAAAAATAATATGTGTATGTATCAGTTTCTAAATCCAAAAAGTCGATTGATGAACTTTGCATCTTGTATGCTTTGTTAAGTTCTAATTCCCCTGTACACTTGTACACCTGTATATAAACAAAACATCTATTCTGATATCTTTATAGAATTTAAGAGCAATATGTATTGATAAATTTTAATTAAATATTAACTTGAATGATTTGAAGCTGAGATTAAAATTGACTTATGTTTTAATCAGATTAAACTTAGCTGATTTTAACTTAAACTGATAAAAGTAACTTCAGATCAATAACAAGCGGTAAAAAAAACTTAGAAACTATCTATGGTGTTTAACCTGGCGATCATGACAACAATAATAACAATAAACGCCAGAGTCATTGCTAGACCCAACATCAAAGTACCGCGATTCATTCACTCATACCAACCAACGGTGATGACTCAGCAAAATGTTGAAGCTCCCTATAATAAACAATTTAGCCTAAATTTAATATATATTTTATACTTTATAATATACTATAAAACGCATCACTGATTTTAATATGAATTTAACTATTTAATTTGCAGTTTTATGAGGAAATAATAAATAATTTAGACTTGAATGTTTGTTTAGAAGTTGTGAAAGCATATACCACAATTCTGAAAAACTCAGTCATCACACCATTTCACATTTCCAGTAAAGGTATTCACATTTGAAAACAAAAGAATTCGTACAAACAATGAATCCAAATTAAATCATTAAGATAATTTCATTATTCTGATAAACAAGCGCAAGTCTCATCTTTTGAATTTATTGTTCAGTTTATTGTTTACCATTAAAAATGAAAATTATAATTCAATTGTTGTTCCTATTATTTGTATATAAATTTGATAATGTGTTTTCGTTTGTTGATTCCCAATTTTTTAATATAATCGCAACATGTATTGATTGCACTTCTCCAGCTCATCCACTTCACGTATCATCCTCTATAATGCCACCTGCCGATTTAACTCCAGCAGTTGATAAATTTGTTCGACTACCACCAAAATCTCAAAAACCAATATATTTTATGACAGCAAAAGGTCCTACTCCAGATGGACCAGACCCGTTTGGATTGGTCAGCACAGAACTTGAACCATTGTCTGATTATGTAAAAGAGTTAGTTGTAAGCGAGAATCCAGTATTAACTATGGCTGCATCACATTTTTTTGAAAAGGTTAATCTCACTTAAAGTTATTAATATAGGTTATGCTAACATTTAAAATTGTATCATATTATTGTATTGATAGAGACAAGGTAAACGATTTAGACCGACGATAGTCGCTCTCATAGGAAGAGCATTAGCTCCTTCTCCTGCGCACTACAGCGGCAGCGTTTTAAATAAATTGCAGCTTCAATTAGGACAAATAACGGAAATGATTCACGTAGCATCACTTATACACGATGATGTGTTGGATGAAGCTGACATGCGTCGAGGCGGTGCAGCAGTTCATACTATGTATACAAACAAGGTTGCTGTTTTAGCTGGCGATTATTTATTGGCGAGAGCATCGGTTTTATTGGCTCGTTTACAACATTTCCAAGTCGTTGAAGTTATGGCTAGTGCACTAGATGCTCTTGTACAAGGTGAAATAATGCAAGCAAGATCGAAAGGACATGAAATGTTGGATATGAATTATTACTTAAGAAAATCCTATTTTAAAACCGCTTCATTGATTTGTAGCTCATGCAAATCAGCAGCACTATTAGCTGGGTTTTCTGAAGCAGATGATTATACTCTAGCTGCGGAGAAGTTTGGTTATCATCTTGGAATGGCCTATCAGATTGTTGACGATATATTAGATTTTACCGGTGCTTCAGCTGCTTTGGGAAAACCTGCTCAAGCAGATATGCAACTCGGACTTGCAACCGCACCAATATTATTTGCAAGTGAAAAAAATCGTGAAATACGCCCTTTAATTGAAAGAAGATTTAAACAAAATGGTGATGTGCAGTTGGCAGTGCGGTTGGCTATGGATACAAATTGTGTTGAACTGTCATATGATCTAGCTGAATTTCATGCGCAATGTGCAGTTGATGCTTTGAATATATTACCTATTAGCGAGTCGAGAAGTGCCTTGTTAAAACTTTTGCATATTGCTATATCACGGGATAAATAGTTAATCTATAGGACACAGTGTATAATTGTGACTATCTTTTCAATTTCTTTCCAACCACTCACTCACGTTACAACACTAACTCTATTCCAATACGTGAATTTAATGTATATATTTGATAATAAATGATGTAAACGAATATAAATATTTGCAAAATGCTGTTTATGTAGTGCCATTATGGTTGTTGACTCAGTATTCTTTAATTGATGAAATATTTCATTTTATTATGATTGTTGTTTCATAGTCTCTTGCAACCATTTTGATAATTATTATTACAAATATACACAAATCCATTACCGATTCTTAAAATTGATCAATCCTTGCAACAATTTAATAACTCATCGGGAAGAATTTAACTATTAGAAAGAAAATGTTGTACCTATATCTAAAATACCAAGGAAGAAGTTTTCTATATTTTTGAGTCGCTTACCACATTATTTTTCCTTACTTTAGCGGTACATTATTTGACGTTTGCTACGTTGATTCAACGACTATATTACATTATCTTCAGGTACAATTGTCGGGCACCAATGCCAGCGTTTGTATATGTACTTTTGCTTGATTCATATTGCCCAAAAAGTCAGAAATTCTGATTTACATTCTTCCTTGACATTGTAAGAGGAAGCAATAATGATAAAGTGTATTATGATAATATATGGAATTTCATTTGTTAATCTTAAGTTATTTGGATAAAGTTATACAAAAATCATTTGTTTTTTAATAAAAAAAATTCAACGGAAATAAAAAAACTGTCAAAAAATAAACCCCGCCAAAAAACAGGAGTGGAATAATAATGTAGGATGGAATGGAGTTCTTGCAACAATCCATCATGGCATATATGATGCAGCATCTATTACATCACCGCTGTATTTTTGATCCAAAATTTTCACACATTTAAAATACTTAGTTTGATATCTAACAGTTCACAACTATTCTTCATCATATCTTTATATCTTTCGATAGTTAGGTAAAATGATCACCGCGTCTTCTCCTCCAATTGTACAAGTATCTGATATGTATATGATAATAATAAAATATGTGAAGGATGAATTAATTTCTTCCATTGAACTGCAGCTGGATAAGAAATTAAAAGTTTTGGATCAAGTAATATTTGAAAATATACAAACAAGATTCACATATAACAATGATAAATCGAAGTATCATGTCACTTATGATACTAATCAATTATTAATAATGGATATATTGAAAGGAATGACTTATTATGGTTGGAAACTATTGACTTCGAATGCGTTTTTGGTAAATCCTCAATTAAAAACAGTTGAAACTTATTTTTATTACGAAAAATTTACTGGTTCTCCATCAAATTACAATCCAATTCTAAATACTTCTAATTCTTCTCAAAATATTGCCTCTCAGAGAACATCTGCTTCTGTTTCACCTCTTTTCTTCACTCCAAGTGAATCTTCAATTCATTCTACGACTGCTTTAAATAATCTATCAACTTTAGCAAATTTAACGAATAATCAGAGCAATCCGATACATCCAAACAATAAATCGTTAAATCCTTCATTTGCAGCTAGACTGCATAATAATGAAGAGATAATAGATAGTAGTAATTCTGAGAGATTGTCTGGATCGTCTGAAGTACCTCCTTCAACTGGTAGTATATCTACAACAAGCATTCTTCTTGCTGATGCAGCTCAAGCTGGTCCATATTCTTTTGTTCAACGAAAGAGCTTATTAACAGGTAAAACTTAAAGTAATTTTTATCTTTTCAGAAGTATTTTGAAAGTTCTGACTTTAAAAATGCTGATCTGTTATTTTTGCCAATATTATTTTGATTTAGTAAATGGTGCTAAATTACGGAAATCGGATTATGGGATTAAACCAAATAATATTCCATCTGCACCGGTCGGAGTTGGAATGAGCAAGCCTCCTACCAATCCTGTTGCGAACACGACTGATCAAGAAGCAAGACCTAGAAAATCCATCCTCAATATTTACCACCCTCTTGGCAATAACTCCACGAATAATAACAGTAACCCTAACTATATTGTTCCACGAAGATCATTCGATGGCGCCCCTAATAATAATATCACTAGTAAAGTTGAAGAAACAATAAATAATATTAACACACGTCGTCCCTCCAATCCGGAAGTATCAACGTTTAAATTAACTCCCAGAGAAAGCTTTCCAGTCATTCCTAAATCTCAAACACGGCAAGGAACAAATAATGATTCGCAATTGAGCTCATTGGCAAGTGCACCACCAATCACCTCTCAGACCCACTCACAGTCCAAACGATTGGACGAAACCTCAATCGAAATGAACGAGTTTAGAGACAAGAACCTACAGCCCCGTGCAACTGCAGCCAGTAACCATGAAGAAAATGAAGAGAATACTAGTAATAATGTATATAGTAACAATCACTTAGTATCTGTGCCTCATAAGCCTATTGATAATAAACAACATCCTATTGAGAAAGCATATATGAAGTATCAACCTGAGCGGTCTGAAATAAAGGATGAATCCAGCGAATTCCTTTCAAATGAAACGAAACCGACAAACAATGAACATGATCATAATAGTAATATATCATCAAGTCACACAAGTAGTGAGTCTAAGTCAGTTGAAACGCCTCCTCCTAGCTATCCCACTCATGTGCATCACCCCACAGCAATAGCTGGTAATGATGTGGAAGAACAACATGTGACTGCTAAAAAGAATCAAGAATTATTATATAATCAAAACCATGAAAATAATCATGCATTTTATGAAACAAAAGATCATACTAAAGTCGCTGTAAATGCTGATGTGATGAATGAGTTCGATGCTCAGATAAGACCCAGTGTGATATCCGATGACCCGTCAGACACCGTGTCCTCTCCCTCTCCTACGTCCAGATCTCTGGATAGGATCTCATCGAATAAAATCGTAAATGATTTTGTATCAGCAAATGAAAATAATAATGAAAATGTTTTTGACGAAAGATCAAGTACAGGTAAGGATGATGCATCATTTATCATATCATTATTTACAATATTTTTATTATTATTTTATTATTATTACTATTTTTATTATTATATATGTTTAGCTCAATTATCAAAAGCTGCTTCGTTAGAGACGGGAGATACTCGGATAGCACCATTGAATAATCCATTGGCAAAAACTGTCCAGAAGTCAAACATCAGTGCAGCCATGATGCAGGTGAATTGTTAGATCATGATAGTTATGCCATAGGAGATTGATAGAATCATTTCAATCCTATCGTCACCTCCATTATTATTATTTATTATTATTATTATTATTATTTATTATTATTATTATTATTATTATTATTATTTGATTTCATATTAATATTATTATGTATATTAATTACTTGTTAAATATTATGTGATGTAGATGGCTATGCCGCCTACCACCAAGCAATCACGACTACCTGAAGATGATCCGGAGAGAATCGAAGCCGAAGCCCACGAATCGAATAAACTCACTCATTATTCAAAATTAGGATCAGCATTTTTAAGTGATAAAGGAATGTCAGCTCTGAGTAGTGTTAGAGGAAGAGGCGGAGCAGGGAGAGGTGGCGGTGGTCGTGGAAGGGGTTTAAATTAATATTGTTCATACGACCATTGGTTATATAATATATACTGTAGCTTTTAGTTAACATACTTGAATTGTATCTATAAAGCTCGTATTAATAATGGAGGAAATATCTGCACGTGCTTGTGTGATAATAAATAATATTGTATTATATACTTGTATATTTCATAACTTAACTATTATACTTGAGATTATATGTGCATAACTTTATTCTACTTATGCCATCATTTTGAAATTCAAACATTATCAATTATGTAAATCATATTGATGATGGAATTGTCTTTGTATTTAAAATGATCATTATTATATTATTCAAGTCACAAAATTCTTTTATTATTTAAATTATTTAAGAAGTAATTATCAAACCGACAATAGCTACAGAATGTAACACAGAACGGCGGGTGGTGCTGTCCCAGTATCATAGTCTCGCAACCAGACGCAATAATTCAACCGATCCGTTTTTTTTTATATTGAATTCTAGTCTGGAATTATTAGTCTCGGTGCTAGACGTCGTAATTCAACTTCATATGAGAAAATGATTTATTAAGTAGTATCTATCAACAAAACATTGTAAAATTAATTATTATTTAATGGTAATAGGTAGCTGTAGTAAGTGATCAAATATTATTCTTAATCATACTTAGCCATTACCGGTTAGCGTTAGGTGGATTTTTTAATTTTAAAATTTCATCTCATTATTCTTTGAAATTTTTCTCTGATGATGGTACATAATACTAATACTTAGTTTTGTCAATGATTTTTTATTTGTAATATTGGCAAAGACTTGCATTTTGTAACACCCATTAGTATTATTGAATAATATAAACGAATAATTAATAAGTATTAATTTATTAATAATAATAATAATTATTATTATTATTAATAATTATTATTTATTATTATTTATTATTATAAATAATAATAGATAATAATTATTAAGCAATACAAATATTATTTCTTTACTAAATCATTTTTAATTTTTAAATAAAATAATAATGTCGTTTCTAAATCATATTCATCATCATTCTCGTTTTGATAAATAATTACATAAGCAACTTAACCCTTCTTCATCATTAAGTTCATCAAATTTATCTTTCAGTTGTTCTTTTTTACAGCATTATTATTATCTTCTTCTCAGCTATCATCTTCTGTTTCTCTGTTTCATACTTTTGGTCTTTAGTTTCTTTAGTCTCAATCTTGTTGTTAGTAACAGAAGAAGAAGGAGAAGGTTGTTCTTCTTCAACATCTTCTGAAAAAAACAATTTCATTAATTATTATTATTGATTTTATCATCTTCAATACTATCAATTTGGGAGCTTATTTGTCGTTGTTCTTTCTTGTACTTCTCTCCTTTCTAATTTTAATATACTCACTATCATTGCGATATGTAACCCATAGCTCTGAATCAATTGTGCGGCTATGATGACTTCTATGTGAGACTTAATGCTCTCGAATCCATTTATCTGCCTTAATTATATTCATATTTCCTTGGTCATAAGCAATATGATGAGCGTTGACAAGTCAGTTTTCTAATCAGTTTTATTGGGAGATTTTTCTGCGTCTAAACCTTCACTCATCAAAAAAACAAGTTAGCGTTTTCATTGTTTCATCAATCATTTCATTCTTCCTCAACATCGTTCAATCAGATTTAACATTGGGTGAAATTTCGGAAGAAAAAAGGATGCATGATATTGTTTGTAACGCCAAGCTCAATCTTCTCCAATCTAATAATGAAACAAAAGAAGCATCTGCAATGGTTGTTCCATTCATTTAGAGTAGAATTTGAATTGTTGTGAGAATAATCACTCGAAGAAGGACTATTAGTAATATTTTCTGGTATTATTGGTAATAATGATGGTACCATCATGAGTATTATTATTATCGCTGCTATTAGTGTCATGGCTTAAATATGATACATTGATGTTCTTCGTTTGTTGAACACTTCTATTATTTTATGTATTATTATTATTGTTTGCACCTATTTATTGATAAAACACCAAAATTATTACTGATACAGCTCCTGGAGTATTGATATAAATCATAATTTCATCATCGTCACGATAGAGTGAATTATCGTATCCATAACGGCCATCAATTATAAGTCCTGCACAATAACAATAATAACAATAACAAAAAATAAAATAATAATAATGATAACAAAAAATAAAATAATAATAATGATAACAATAAAGATAAATAACAATAATAACAATAATAACAATAATAATAAAAATAATAATAATAACAAAAAATAAAATAATAATAATGATAATAACAATAATAATACTAATAAATAATGTAATTACTTTCAAGAATAGTTATTCTATTATTTTCCTGTTTCTTTCTCATTTTCGCTGATTTATTAACTTAATCTTGATTTTTTGACAATTTAGGTAGTATTTATGTATTTATTTTTGATGAAAAACTTTTCTTTCGTATCTAAATATTAATATTGAATTTACGAGATTTTTCTTATTGTCTAAGAGATAATTATCAGATAATTAGAATTAATGTATCAGATAAACAAAATATACTAGTTAGAAATTCATACAAAAACTGATAAGGAATGGGTGTGACCACGATAAATTGAGAAAAAATAGAGATTTGAGAGTTTTAAAAGGACAGAATTTAAGTTAAATATGTAGGAACATAATGCGATAAACAATTCAGTTGATTTATTATTGGTAGATCATATCCATACTTGATTGTTTGAAATCACTGATATTCTCCAAAAATGGGTTTTTAGTAAGTAGAAAACGATAGGATTA
This sequence comes from Epipyxis sp. PR26KG, assembly GCA_015144975.1. Classification (NCBI taxonomy): domain Eukaryota; class Chrysophyceae; order Chromulinales; family Dinobryaceae; genus Epipyxis; species Epipyxis sp. PR26KG. The sequence continues at coordinate 12,978 of VKHH01006225.1, forward strand.
AATTATTTATCAACAAAGTAGTATGATCAGCATTTATTATAATAAGATTTATGAGAAGAGTTTGAGCCAAGATTGGTGTGTATTGGATTAAACTGAAGTACGTGTGTAGTTTTGAAAACTGACAAACATAGTTATCCGGTTTAATGTTGACTAACTTTGTCTAATTTTGATGAACACTTCAGATAGATGAAGAAATATAATGATGACTTGAAAATAGAGTCGGGAACATATTTTAAATAAAATGGAATGCTTAGTACACCACCAGTATCTTCCACAGCATCTACCTCCCAAACTGAAAGTGGAGCTTCTACGTTGGTGGACAACGTCTTCTCTTCCTAGATTCTTCAGAAATAACACGCGAAGTATCATATTTCCGAAACACCAATTTGGTCTCTTCGAATTTATATTGGAAACAGGATAAACAAATTGTACTCTAAAAAGTTAACAAATAAAAATTACTCACAGCAATGATTCGTGTCTTGCATCGTCCAAAGAATCAACAAAAAGTTCGCCTAATCGCCTGCTTGTGTATATTTTATCATTGAGGTATATACCTTAATAGGTATCAGAAGTTGATTTAATCAAGGCGCCAATGGAACCATCTTTGGTAAAATACTCGATAAATGGGCTGTGTCGACTTTCTCGACGTCCCTCAACAATGCGATACTCATCATCAGCCAACTTGGCCACGTTTATTAGACTCTGATTTAATTAACTTGCATAAGCAGTTTCAATGCGATAATAGGGGATCCAGTTTGAGGATGACATTCAACTTGAATTAGAACAAAGCTTTTGGTAAAAATCTTCGTTTTCAGTTGATTTTCCAGAGTAATCCAATCAATTTCTTGCCGTTGAAAGTTTTTATATAAACTTGTTGACTATTGTCGAGTATTACGAGCACTCCATTCGAAACGTTGCTACCACACCTGAGCTAATTCTCTTTGATTTTGCATCCTCGATGTCGAATACTTAAAATATTTAAGGAAATTACCTAGATTGATATTTACAGTATTCGACATTGAGGACGCAAAATCAAAGAACATTGATCAAGGAACTTATTTAATCAAAGATTGTATAATTTTTTTTTTTTGCTAAAAATGAGTATTTAGTATGCTCAATTAATTTACACTCTTATGGTAGGAAATTTTATCTAGTGGATGTGTTGTAATTAACAAAAGTAATAAGTAGAGAGTAATTCGGTATACTGTATATATAATTTTAATTGATATATATATATAATAAATTCTTTTACTTACCGTCCGTATATACCGTACCGGTAGTAATAAAAAATAAAAATAAGTTAACTATACGGTAGTTATTAATAGAACTTGTATTTTAATCAATTGTCCCAAATCTTTTGAATTGTTTTTAAAAAGGAATAGCTAATTTAAAACCAAGGAAAACATTGATAAAATTAATTAAATTTCTATATTTCAATCCCGAAATCTAAGTTATCATCATATATCATATCATGTCAGTTCAATCAATGGTGCTTATATTTTTTATTCTGCTCCAAAGTATATTTGAAGTGAGTGGCTCAAATATGCCTCTTCCTTTCACTCGCGAATTATCTGAAGGAATGACTGGAAATGATGTTTTGATCGCTCAAAACCTTCTAAAGAGAGACAAGAGTGTCAGCCAAACACTTCAAACAGATGGATCATTTGGTTCCCAAACTTATACAGCTACTTCTTCATTTCAATTAGCAGTAGGCTTGAAGTCTACAGGAACCATAGATGCTTCCACCGCGCAATATCTGCTGGATCTTCACAGTGCAGACGGTTATAAGGATTCTGGATTTTCAGCTGGAAGCATGGGTTATTTATATAAATTTCACATTCCAGTACATTCTAATAGATCAATTGAGACAAGCATTACCTTATTCGACAAAGAAAATAATGTTTTGATGAAATTCACTGGTCGAGAGCACGGTCATAGAGATGATGGTTCTAATATGGGATGGCCAGATTTTGGTGATGGCGACTATGGCTTAAATGAATTCACTTCTAATGGAAATACTGTTACAGGTACTGTATAAAACAAATAATTAAAGAGTTTCTAAATTGAAAAAATGCTCGCATAAAATATTAGCATTGTAATTTTTGACTTTCTCGAGTTTTGTATCTGTTCCTTGTTCCTTGTTGTACCAGTGTAGCTTACAGCAATAGTCATATTAATATTATTTGTCAATTTATTATTACTTGAATCAATGCAATTTTAATGTTGATAGGACTTGTTGAAGTGGATTTAAATTCACCTGAACCTAACCCAGATTTATATGGACCATGGCCTGTGAATAGAATTGTTCGAGGATTAGATGGAAATGCTCTGTTTCGTAAGTTTTTCTAATAATTAATTCTCAGAATATTATCATTTTCATTAGTGTATAATGTTATGTATAAATATCATTTACTTACTATAAAAGGAATCAAATAACTTTCTCATACCAGTTTATCAAAATCTTAATTTTATTTGTTTTTTATAAATAATATCTTCATAATATTATTATTTATATTATTCGATGCCAACAAATAAAATCAATTTCTTAAAATCAACCTAATCAATTTATAAAATGTATATATTATTATCATTATTATTATTATTCGATGTTGACAAAGTTTATATTGCTACTATAATATTAATTTTAATATTAATTAGTAATTCCAAATATTCGCGATGGAATCCTCATTCATACTGGCAACTGGAGTACTGCTGATAGTGAGTGGAATCCTACCATGGATATGCCCAATTCATCTGGCTGCATTCATGGTCATCCCTCGAATATCGAACAAGTGTACAAGACTCTTGTTGGATTGGGTGTGAAGGTTAATGACAATCCTTTCTCGGGAAAGAATTATCCTTACAAACCACAAGGAATCGCTGTGATTGAATTAATTGATTAAAATCTTGATTAATTAATATATAATTTGAAAATATTACAATAATATTTTCTCGAATCATACGTGCAATCCTTCATTTATATTAACGATTGCGTAGCGTTTTATATTATTGAAATAATATTTTCTTTAATTATTGTTGATATTATTTTATGAATAGTTATGAGTTGTTTTATCACTCGATTAGTTCTTATTATAGTGCCACAAATAAATTATGCTATTTCAAAATTTGACGAATGGATCGCTTAAATATACTCAATGAACACATAAATAATCAGCATAATCTTAGACAATAATATTGTAAAACATAAGTTATACAAGCTGAAATGGTGCTAGAATAATAAATAAAATAGTAATCAAAATTTCATCTCAAACCTGATAAATCATATACAATATATCTAATTATTATATAAAAAACGATCATGCTGGTCCATTAAAATCTAGAAATGTCTCTACCAAAAACTGTACTTTTAAACCAAAACATCAAAATCAACATTTTGTTTGAAAGTGAGACTTGTTTTGTCCAATATGCTGCTCTCCATAAAATGAATGCTAAAAATCCTTGTACAGCAGGTGGTCGCATACTATTATCATTATTTGCGGCAGGGTCTAAACAGCATAACAATGATAATAATAACAAAGTAATAATACATAATAATAAGTATACACCATGATTAAGCATAATTATATACTGATAATAATTGATGGGTTTTTATATAATTAATAATTAAGCAGCTTGATTCAAAGAAATATTAACAATAATATAATGATAAATAAAAATAATGATTTAATATAAAAAGTATTCACATAACTTGTAGACTGACACTCACCTATATTTGACGAATCATAGACTCCTTTCCATTCACCTACACTTGCCATAGAGCCTAAATGCTGATATTTGAAAGGATTTGCTTTACCTTCATTAATTTCTGATAATGATGAGCTATTCAATGTCTTCGCCAGATACATCCCCTGTTGAGAAGCAACCTAAAAAATATCATAATAAAAAAACTACTGAAAAGAGTTATTTAATAATAATTTAATAATATTTGTTATATTTGTACGACAGTCCTGGAGTGAGTAAGGTGAGGAATAAGGAAGATACCTGTGCTAGTTGAGGAAGTGGTTTGATTTGATCTGCTGCACAGTCACCTAACGCAAATACATCTCCTTTTCCTACTGGTTTATTATTTTTGGAATCCTTCAAGAGTCTTAAGAACGGATCTAAAGCTAATCTTCCATTTGGCAGTTTTGCGATGTCAGTGTTTGGGATGTTTTGAATCATTGGAATTTGCTTGATTCCAGTGCTCCATACCATCAATCCGAACGGAATTTCTGAACCACTACTAAGAATTGCAACTTTTCCTTGAACTTCTTTTACGGTTGTTTCAGTTATTATTTCAACTCTACGTGATGCATATAATTTTTCAACATAATTGACTAAATTGCTTTTAAAGGAGCCTAATATGTGACCAGATGCCTCAATGATCTTAATTTTAGCCAGATGGAATATGTCAGGATACCATCGAGAAACATCAGTCTTTATAAAATCATATAATTCTGCTGCAAACTCTACATTAGTGGGTCCTCCACCAACAACGACAAATGTTAACAACCTTTCCATTTCTTGGGGATCCACTCCTGGGCTACTAGCCCGCTCGAAGCAGTCGATCAGTCGATTACGAATATTTCTTGAATCACTAAGTTTCTTAAGAAAAAATACATGATCTGGGTTATCAACAACCCCTTTCACATTGAAAGTATTAACTTCACAACCTGGTGCCAATACTAAAATATCATATTTCAAAGTAATTTCTTTATTTGATTGGTTTGGATGAGCGTTTGTACACATTATTGTTTGATTTTCGAAGTCAATTTTGTTGGCAAATGCTTGAAAGTAACTTATATTTGGAATAGTTCGAACTGGTTCTTGAATTGCTCGAAATTCTAGCGTTCCAACTGCGGTTGATGGTAACAATGGAGTGAAGAGAAAGTGGTTTATGGGACTCACTACTTGAACAACATACTTCGACTTGTCAAGCTCCAAAGCCACTCTATAACCCGCCCAACCTGTACCAATTACTACAATTACTGGTTTTTCTTTCGTTTTCTGATTTTTCACTGCATTTGATGATGATGATGATGAAAGATATGCAGAACTGGAGATATTCAGTCTCTTGTGCAAAATGGAAGACCTGTTGTGATGAATGATTTCGCCGAATCGCTGCAGCATTGTTGAATATCTCTTGATGGTTTGTGTTTATTGTGGTATTTTGTGCTTGTTTTTAAAATTAGTATTAATTGTAAATTACCGTAATCGAGTCCTCCACATTAGGATTTAACGTTTTATTTAACGCAGTAATATCTTATTATAAATTATTATCTTGGTTGTTGAAGATATGACCTGTAGCATAGATGTTAATAAAAGATAAGGATGATCATGGAAAATAAACTACACTCATAGTCGAGGATGATCATGGAAAATAAATTACTCTGGGTGGTTTCAAAAAGCGAAAGACTTTTCCGTTTGATTTATATTCGATTCACTTCCAGCTTTGTGTCATTTCGCAAATAAATAATATACTGGAATACATGACATATTAAATTTTTATGCACTTAAAAATAAGAGTAACAAAGAGTTTCTTTAATATTGAAATTGATATGCCATCAAACCAATATATTTTCAATGATTCAGTATGCATCTTGCGGTTACCAAATTTAAACCTTTACTTTCTTAACTAATTTTTCATCTTCTGCGTCATTATCTCCTTCAATTGAAGATGATTTTTTCTTCTTTTTCTTTTTTTCTCCAGACGCGACATCAGTATCCTCAGGCGCCGACTATTCAACACACACATAATAATATTTGTAAATAATAGTAATAAAATGAAGTTGTTCTGTCGTGTTTATAGGTACCTCTTGATTATCTTTATCTTTCTTCTTTTTATCCTTCTTCGCCTTTTTGGACTCTTCCTGATCATCATTATTATCGTTTACAACGGAGGATATAACTTCTATTTTAGGTTTGGATGAAGTGGTTGGTTGTTTTAAGTCGGTCTCATTGAGATAATCTGAAGGAGTATTTTCATTTTTTCTTCCGTACTTATCAAGCTTTCCTTCCTTGATCAATACTTTCTTTCGCTGAGCAATTGGTCCTAATCCCCACCGTCTAGGATATGTATCTCTCTCCATGATGACTCGTTTGATCTTTGCTACAACTCCATGATCCACTGTTGCCATCACCGCAGTTGTCATTTGAGCGATACCTACAGCAATAGCTTCACCTTTCGTGGTGATCATCACAATCTCATCTCCTGACTCAATTCCTTCAGCAAATCTCAACAAACCTACAGTAATTGAAAAATAATAACATTATTCAATTTCCAGTATTTGCAGCATTTTTCAACACTAAAATCAATCAAAATAACAAAATTTGATGCGGGCTAACCTGGAATCATAAGCTTAGCTCCATAACACACTGCATTAACAGCGCTGTCCTTCACTACAACACGCTTGAAGTTAATCAATAAAACTTCCAATGGCATCACAACTCTTCTCAAATAAGTTTCATCTTTCTTTTGATCATATGTAAATTGAGCATCAAGCAAATCATGCATGGTACACAAATTTTCATTTTCAGACAATATTCCTGATCTAACTCTTCTCAATTCTTGCATGTGACCACCAGTACCAACTAACAGCCCTAAATGGACACAAAGTGTACGAATGTAAGTTCCAGCTTCACACGAAACCCAAAAAACTCCTAAATGTCTTTCTTGATCATATTCAATTAGCTTTGATTCGTATATAGTTCTTATTCTTAACTGTCTCTTTACAGCAGCTATAAGCGGAGGTCTCTGAAACAGAGCACCAGTTAGAGTTTCCAAAGCTCGATATAGAACAGTTTGATTTTCAATTGCACTATGTAGACGAACGATTCCCAAGTATTCTTTCCCTGCACTTTGCTGAGCTTTGACCAATCGAGTTGCTCTGTCAATACAAACTATAAGACAACCAGTTACTTTTGGGTCAAGAGTTCCACTATGACCTGTCTTTTCTACTCTTAACATACGTTTTATCCAAGCAACCACTTCATGGCTACTAGGGTTAGCTGGTTTGTCGAGATTAATAACACCATAATGCATATATTCTTGCATATTTCTTTTCAATGGTGACATTCCACACGGTATTGGAGTATAGTGTGCTGTGCGCACATGAAGTTGATCGTAATTCTTCAATAAAAGCGGCCATCTATTGGTATATGAATAATTTTATACTGTTATGCCATTATATTATAATAATTATTGTTATTATTAGGTGTTTTCTTACTTAGATGTATCAATTTTTGGAGTACTACTTTCTGGCTGTATAGTGTATTGCGAATCCTGAAATAATTCATCGCTACCGTTGGAATCTTTATGCTTTTCTTTTTTTTCCTTTTTAAGTTTTTTTGCTGGAAGTTGTATAAATTATAAATTAACAAATCGTAATTGTTTGCTTCATCTCATGATGAAAATAATCGTTCTATTAATTGCATTATCTTGTTCGGTATAGATTTAACATGCATCAATCACATGCAGAAACATCAATCAGAAGATCAGAAGTTTTACTTACTTTCCATTTCCGCACAGGCTATCGATAAAACAATTTGATAAATACCCAACTAAGAAGAATAAAAATCCAAATCAAATACCGGTAATCACAATAATTGATTAATTAACAATTAAGTTATAAATTTTATTATTGTGGATTTGGTGTTGTTTGCAAAAAAAAAAAAAATGGATGGTGAAGGTTGTTGTTGGGGTGGGTTTATTTGTTGTTTTTGGTAGTTCGCCACTATTTCAAATATTGCAGTATAGGCATGCTATAAACTGTAATATTCATCGAATAAGATAAAAATTTATCTCGCTGATGAAAAGATTAATTCGAGTTGTTTCATAGGATCATGAACTGTATTGAACCATATATTTAATCGATTTTATACATATCAGAAATTAATTATTAAACTAAATTAATATTTTAAATATAATCTAATATTTTTATTCTGCAATATACAATAAAATGTCTCATAAATGATTGATTTGTTTTGCAAAGAAGACGTAATGGATATTCCGGTTTTGCTTCAAAAAAACAATCATCGAAAACAAAACACAACTTCCAACATCTTTCATACTCATTTCATTACTTGCAAAAAATGTTTCGCATTTTGTTGTTGATATCACTTGTTAGTATTAGCACAGGTATTGATTGATATGATAATGCTGTATTTTATGTTATTATTTTGTATAACATATTTCCGTAAGCTGTAATTGCATAAAATAGAGCTGTAGAACGTAGTCAATAATTTTAATACTGTGTATTATTTAGCTTTTACTGGATCCATGGTTGGCTTACGCCGAAGATGTGGTCCTTCAATGGCATTTGATTTGGATAAGGCAGTAAACACTTTAGCACAAAATAAAATATTAACAAAGGTACTAAAATATTTCTTGATATTTACAGTATTACTTTAACTAACCTTGAGCCCCCTTAATTCCTAGACTTCTCAACTTGGTTTATTGTCAAGACTGGAAAAAGCTGGATTTAAATTATCATCTGCTAAACCTCTACTTAAATTAGCAGATGAGCAGGATTTAATCGGTGTTTTGGAAGCGTCAAGTGACAAAGTTTTACCTTTAATTGCAACTGCAATTGAATCTGCTCCAGCATTACTTCCAATTGCAGGATCTGTTCTTAAACTTCCATCAACAACTTTGTTTGGTGGAGCTGCTGCCTCTTTGGCTGCCGCCGGTCTCGTAATTGTATCTATTCCTGATGACTCTGTTTTAAGTATTGCAGAACAAGTTGCTTTAGTGATCCCTCTCGGAGCTATAATCCCTGGGGCACTAGGTGTTGGAGGATTGTTGCTAAGTAAACTGAAATAAAACAATTTTGAGCTACTGTATTATCAATTTTTATTAATATTAACTATTTATATTCAATTTTGTGATTTAAAAATATTATCGAATTTCAAATTAATCAAGGTGCTTTTTGAGTTATTGCCGCACCAATCCATCCAGCTTCTTTGATCGATGCGAAACAGTCGATTGCATTTTGAGGTGGAAATCCTGAACTCAAAACATAAGGAACACTTCCAGCACCTTCTCTACAATCAAAAATAAAATGAAAATAATAAAATGATATTTAAGACAATTTTTTAAACAATTGAAATGTTATGAGGTTAAACGCACACCTGTGTATCATCGCAGCTAACTGAAGAATTGATGCATCTTGATTAATTCTAAATATTGTTTATGAAAAATAATTGTTTATAAAAAACATTGTTTATTCCTTTTAAGTATTTCATTCTGGAATAAAATTAAAAGAAAGGAACCTACTTTATTTTTAATTTTTTCCCATTCAAAGCTCGAACTTGCAAAGTAGTGACGGGCTTTGAATCATCAATTGGGGAAGGTTCAATTGCACTTGTTTCAGCTTCGGTAAAAATATATCCTGAACCAGATTCTCCCTTTGATTCTCCTCTTAGCGTAGCACCAGTACCAGAGAATGCAATATATGCAGGTGGTGGTGGTGGTGTATATATTTCTGATCTTTTATCCATCAAATGAATATCTACTTTATTATTGTTTGGTCTTCCTGTAGAAGTCGTTATTAGTTCTACACAGTACAGTTTTTTAGTTAGTTGAATGAAATATTGGTAAATACAATACTATGCTGCAGTTAAATTATACTCGCTAACCTAATGGTACTCTTCCTTGTTGCAAAGTCGATAAAAACTCTCGACTCTCAGGTGATTCAAGATCTCTTAGTGGTCCATCATCTACAGTGAACCCATTTTGATACATTGTTATCGTTCTTTTGTTAACTTCACCATCACTGGCACTGGAACTATCATCGGCTTGTCCTTCTTGAGATGATGATGCTTTTTGAATCAATTCATCAAAGGCTGTTGGAGGTCCTCCTTCTCGATTTGGAGGAGGACCAAGAACTGACAATCCTGAACCTCCGCCTCTTTGATCCAACCCACCAACAAATAATTCGTTTCTTTTATCTTTATCATCTTTCTTCTTTTTTAAATCATTCAAACTTGATATGTTACTCATTATTTTAAGAAGGTGAATAAAAAATAAAAAATGGAAAATAAATGTGTTGGGCTTAAATTTACAGCACTTCGCAATCACTTTGAGCTATGCAAAGAAAAGATAGATAGAAAAGAGCAGAATGATGTAAACTCACGTGCTTTAGATTGGTAATAATATTGACAACCAATATTATTATTCCAACGATTTCGAAAAATCCCAAAAACCCGGCGGAACTTTGTGTTGGAAAAACTAGAGAAATTTTCCGTATCACACCAAACACAGATACCAGGTCGGGGATTAAACTACCAAAGTGAACGAAAACTTTCTTTCCAAGTGTTTAAGATAACTAAAATCTACTAGAATACAAATAAAATGTACTAAAGTA
>VKHH01006226.1:0-23309 GCA_015144975.1 Epipyxis sp. PR26KG
AAGGCCTTTTTCCTCAGCCCGTATTCCGATGACTTGCGCCGTCGCCTCAATGGTTTTGCGAAGGTCAAAAGGCTCGGGCTGCAAAGTAAACTTGCCCGCTTCGATTTTCGAGACATCGAGGATATCCGACAAAAGAAGTTCCAGCGTCTCCCCAGACGATTGAATAAGGTCGACCATTTCGCGCTGGTTGTGCGTCAAATCGGTGCGGGACAAAGCCCCGACTACACCGATGACCCCATTTAAGGGGGTGCGGATCTCATGACTCATATTGGCTAGGAAGCTACTCTTGGCGCGATTGGCAGATTCGGCTTGTTCACGCGCTGTCAGCAATTCAGTTTCAGTGCGTTTGCGCTCGGTGATGTCGTAAAGCATATTCATGAAGCGTGGCTTATTCGTCTGGGTTGCTGGCAGAGGCACAACGGTCGCATCGACCCAAAACAACGATCCATCCTTAGCCCGGTTGCAGACTTCGCCATGCCAGGAGTGGCCAGCGTTGATCGTGTCCCGCATCTTTTGGAAATAGGATGGATCATGCATGTCCGATTGGACGGACCTATAACTTTGCCCGATTAGTTCTTCGCGTGAATAACCGCTAATTTCGCAATAGCGATCATTAACGAATTCAATATGGCCAAATTGATCCGCAACGGTGATGATCGAGTGCTCATCCAGCGCAGATTGATAGGCATTGAGATTGGCCAAGGCATCATCGGCGCGACGCTGGGCTTCAACCAGTTCGGTGACCTCGGTTTCAATTGCTTGGAAACCTTCCAGCTGCCCTTGCTCGTCCAATAGGGGTTGGATATCTAAATTGATCCAGTACATCCGGCCGTCTTTTGTCCGGTTCAAGAGGGTGGCGCTGGCGGCCTGTCCCCGGTCAATGGCTTCGATCAATTTTGCCACTTCTAGTGGATCGGTTTCTGGGCAGAAAGTTAGTTGGCTTGGCCTTTTGCCAATCACTTCGTCGCGGCTATAGCCAGAAAGGGCAAGATACGCGTCGTTGACCCAAATGATTTCTCGATTTTTATTGGTGCGCACGACAGGGTTGCGGGCCAACTCGGCAAAGCGCGCAAACTCCCGATAGCGGATTTTATTTCTTTGGCTGCTTTCTCGATCTTGCCACCAAAGCCTAAAAATTAAGATGAAGGCAATGCTTACTAAAATGATGGTGCTGAGAAGCCCAGTCTGGATATTTTCTTTGGCGGCTTTAATATCTGACGAGCCTGTTACAAGTGCGTTCTTGATTTCCTGATTATAGGTAGCTTTCAGATTGGCATAATCTTGCGAGGACAGAATGGCGACGGCGTTTTCCTTTTTGCCGTCATCTACCAGGGCAAAGGATAGGCGTTCAAAATCAATGAGTTTTGTGTTTGCCAGTACGACTGATTCTAGGTTTTCCTGTACCCCTGCTGGACCGATGGACATGACCTTGACGATGGTTGCTTGAAGAAGTGGCGCATTTTCTTCGTAACGCTTTACCCATTTTGGGTCGGCTGTCGTGGCATACATGAGCGCGGACATGGTTAAGACTTCGTCGATCCGATTGATCTCGCCAGTAGCTTCGGTGAACAAAATCTGTCGTATATTGATGTCGCGATAGGAGGCAAACTGCCACGCCGAAGCCACTGCTAGAAGCAAAATAGCAAACGTCACTGTCAGTAGCCTGGGGATCGATTTCATGCGGCTATCCTAAAGATTGGCATGATTGATATACCGATTGGTATTTCTGTTGAGTTAAATTGTTATTTGGGGGCGACTTTTTGCGATTTGCAGTGTCGACACCCAGAGCGCACCTATAGCTTACGTCATTGTCGGACGTGTTTGCGGGAGGCCCCCAGATTTCCGACTCGACTCACCGGCGTCTTCGTGATTAGAACAAAACAAGAACACAAAGAGCAGGAAGGTGTGTAATTTTAAGCCATGAGACCGGATTTGACCGCGTTGCGCACCCAGATACGGGCCATTGAAACAGAGGGCCGCCCGGCGTTGAGCTGTTTACCAACAGGCGCAGACATGTTGGACGTGGCCTTGGGCGGCGGGTTGGCTTTGGGCGGTGTAACCGAAGTAGTTCCTGCTGCTTTCATGGATGAGCCAGCCAGCTTGCACTTTGCTTTCGCCTGTATGGCCAAGGCGCTGCAACAGCGTTCGGGTGATCTGGTGGTGATTGAAGATGCCAGTCGCGGGCAGGGGTGGGGGGCCGTTTGGGGGCAGCTTTATGGGCCGGGTTTGCAGAAGCTTGGCGTGTGTCCGTCCCGTATTTTGTTGGTGCGCGCGCCGGATGTGAAGGGCTTTCATGCCTGTCTGGAGGATGCGGCACGAACCTTTGGATTGGCCGGTGTTTTGGCTGTGTCTGGTCCAAAGGCCGGATTCAGCCTTGCTGGGGCGCGGCGGGTCCAATTGGCGGCAGAGCAGGCCCATAGCTTGGTTCTGGCTGTCCAAGGGTTGCGCACCTCTGCTTTTGCGCCAGCACGTGCGCGACTGGTGCTGGCCAGTCGCCCATGCCGATCTGTGCCTTTGGGCACGGCCCTGCCGGGGCTTGGCCCTCTGGCTTGGAGACTTCACCTTGAGCGTGCCCGTAATGGCGCGCGTCCACAATCCTTTGATTTGGAGTATGATGATGCGACGCATTGCCTGTATCAGCCTGCCACGTTGGCCAACCGATCGTCTCAGTCGCAACGCCTCTCTGCTTAAAGCGAAGAGGCTTATGAGAGAGGGGGCTGGTTTCTCGCGGTCCAAACCCTGTGCGACGGTTGCGCGCAGTGCGGGGGGAATCCGACTTATTGCCCTCAATCGTGCCGCCCAAGAAGCGGGTTTATCTTCTGGCATGATGCTGGCGGGGGCTAAGGCCTTGGTGACAGATATTTGTGTTGCTGACAGTGATCCCGTGGGGGAGGGCGATGATCTGATCGCTTTGGCGCGTTGGGCCATGCGGTGGAGCCCGTATTGCGCCCCAGTCAAAGGCCTTGAAAACACCCATGCGCTCTTCCTCGATATCACCGGTTGTGCCCATTTATTTGGGGGAGAGGCCGCTATGCTGGCCGATATGGTCACCAAAATGCGGGCTCTGGGCCTGACAGCGCGTGCAGCTTGTGCTGCCACACCCGGCGCGGCCTTTGCTTTGGCGCGCTTTGCGCCAGATGCGCGCCATGGCTTAAGTGCCCCCGATGGCGCGGCTTTGCGTGCCTTGGTGGGGGCTTTGCCGGTTGAGGCTTTGCGTCTGCCAAACGGCACGACCACAGGCTTGCGCGCTTTGGGCTTGAAAACCATTGGCCAAGTCGCCACCCAATCGTCGGCGGCTTTGGCCCGGCGGTTCGGAATTGATCTGGTGCGTGCCTTGGATCGGGCTCGTGGGCTTGAGGAAGAAGCTATCGATCCCGTCGCAGAGATTATACCGCGGCGTATCCGCCTGCGCTTGGCCGAACCATTGATGACCCGCCAAGGCTTGGAGGTGGCAGGGGCGAAGGCTGCAGGAGAAATGTGCACGCTTTTGGACTCCTATAATGAAGGCGCACGCCGCTTGGTTCTCAATCTCTATCGCGTGGATGGGGTTGTCTTACAGCTTGTTGGCGGGTCCGGGCGCGCCCATCGTGATGCGGTTTTGTGGACGAAGGTCTTGTGTGAACGGATTGAGGCAGAGGCTAATGGAGCCGGGCTTGATCTGGGCTTTGGGGTTGATTTGGTTGAAATTTGTGCGCCTGTGGTGGAGGTGCTGGAAGGCCAAGTCATGGACTTGGACCCAGTGGCTGCTGCTGCCTTAGCCAGTGCTGATGCCCTACATCGCCTGGCCGATCGCCTATCCGCCCGCTTAGGCGCTGGACGGGTGACGCGGATGGAGGCGGTGGCCCATTGGGTGCCCGAACAGGCCGTCCGCCCTGTGGCTATTGCCGATAGACGCCCGCAGGTGAGCCGCTTCCCCGAAGCCTTGGCGGCGCGCCGCCCGGCTTTGCTGTTGGAGCGGGCTGAACCGATTGATGCAATTGCCGAGGTACCAGATGGCCCCCCCCGCCTGTTTCGTTGGCGCGCTTTAGCTTTCAAAGTCGCGTGCGCCGAGGGGCCTGAGCGTATTGCCTGTGGCGAGGCTCATGACCGTGACTATTATCGCATTGAGACGATTGAGGGGCGTCGCTTCTGGCTTTATCGCCAAGGCCTGCCCGGCAAAGTCGATCATCCAAAATGGTATGTGCATGGGAGTGCGGCATGAAGCTTCTCTGCTTATTCCCGATAAAATTCAGGTGCGGCCATGCGCATCTTTGAGCCTTTGGCCACAACCAGTTTCTCCTTTCTAAAAGGGGCGAGCCAGCCCGATGAAATGGTATGGGCGGCCCATGGTTTAGGTCTGCAAGGCATAGGCGTGGCTGATATCAATACAGTCGCTGGTGTGGTGCGTGCCCATGTAGCGGCCAAAGAAGCAGGCCTTAGACTGATTGTTGGGGCCCGCTTGATTGCTCTCGATGGATTTGAGACTGTCATCTATCCTAAAGACCGTAAGGCTTGGGGCCGGCTGACCCGCTGTTTGACGCGCGGCAACCGCCGCTCACGCAAGGGCACCTGCACTTTAGAGAAAGCCGACGTGCTGGAAGCTATGGAGAGCGCCTGTGCCATCCTTGTGCCGCCGCCCATCCTCACACAAACTTGGTTAGAGCAAGCCCAAGCCCACTTGGCCGACGCACCTTTAACCGCTGACCTTTATGTCGCGGCGACCCGGCCTTTCGATGGCACAGACTTTCAACGCCTCGCCCAATTGGTGGGGCTGGTTAAAGGTACACGCGGGCGCTTGATTGCCACCATGGATGCGCTGTTCCACAACCCAGAACGGCGGCTTCTGGCCGATGTTCTGGCCTGTATCCGTACCAAAACCACATTGGAGGCAGCCGGTTATCTGCGCTTACAAAATAGCGAAAGATGCCTGAAAAATCCTGATGAAATTATTCGTCTCTTCAAAGGGTTTGAAGATTGTCTTCAGGCACAAAAGAAACTCTTTGATGCGATCACTTTCTCCCTTGATCAACTGGCTTATGAATATCCTGATGAAGTTGTAGCACAGGGGGAAACCCCGATGGATAGTTTAATGCGTTTGAGTGAGTTGGGCGCGCAAGATCGCTATCCTGATGGGGTGCCAGAGCGGGTGCGGGCGGCCTTGGATCATGAGTATGCGCTGATCAATGAGTTGAGCTACGCACCCTATTTTCTGACCGTTTATGACATTGTCGCTTTTGCGCGCAGCCGGGGCATTGTGTGCCAAGGCCGGGGCTCAGCGGCCAATTCTGTGGTGTGTTATTGCCTTGGCATCACCGCTGTTGACCCCATCCGTGTGGATCTTTTGTTTGAGCGCTTCATCTCAGCAGAGCGGCGCGAACCCCCCGATATTGACGTGGACTTTGAGCATGAGCGCCGCGAAGAAGTTATCCAATATATCTATGACAAATTTGGCCGCCACCGGGCTGGCATTGCTGGGGTTGTGATTTCCTATCGCGGCCGCTCTTCCTTGCGGGAAGTTGGCAAAGTAATGGGGCTGAGCGGGGACACGCAAGAAGCTTTGGCCAAGTCTGTCTGGGGCTGGGGACGGGGTGGGGTTGATCCCGCCCTGATTCATAAGATGACGGGTCTGGACATTACGAGCCCGGTGATTGCGCAGACCATGATGCTGGCCCGCACGCTGCACGGATTTCCCCGCCATTTGTCCCAGCATGTCGGCGGCTTTGTCATTACGCGCGGACCACTCGATGAAGTGGTGCCCATTGGCAATGCGGCCATGCCAGACCGTACTTTTGTCGAGTGGGATAAGGATGATTTGGATGCCTTGGGCATTTTGAAGATTGATGTGCTGGCCTTGGGCATGTTGACCTGTGTCGCGCGCGCTTTTGAGTTTTTAGAGCATGATTATGGCGTCCGGCTTGGCCTTGCCGATATTCCCGCCGAAGATCCCGCCGTTTATGATATGATTTGTGCGGCGGACACGGTCGGCGTGTTTCAAATTGAAAGCCGGGCGCAAATGTCGATGCTGCCGCGGCTGCGCCCACGCACCTTTTATGATCTGGTGATTGAAGTCGCCATCGTGCGCCCAGGCCCTATTCAGGGCGATATGGTCCATCCTTATTTGCGCCGTCGTCAGGGCCAAGAAAAGGTCACCTTTCCCTCTAAGGAGCTGGAAGAAGTATTGGGCAAAACCCTCGGCGTGCCCTTGTTTCAAGAACAAGCCATGCGCATCGCCATTGTCGCTGCTGGCTTTACGCCCTCTGAAGCCGACCGTTTGCGCCGTGCTATGGCCACCTTTCGCAAAGTTGGCATCATCCATGAATTTGGCAAACGCTTGGTCGATGGCATGGTGGCAAATGGCTATGAGCAAGACTTTGCCGAGCGCTGTTTCCGCCAGATTGAAGGCTTTGGCGAATATGGCTTCCCCGAAAGCCATGCGGCCAGTTTCGCTTTGATTGTTTATGTATCGGCTTGGCTGAAGAAGCATTGGCCGGAGGTTTTTCTTGCCGCCATTCTCAATGCGCAGCCGATGGGCTTTTATGCGTCGGCCCAATTGGTGCGCGATGCCAAGGAGCATGGGGTAGAGGTGCTGCCGCCAGATGTCGGCTTTTCGGATTGGGACAATGTGCTGGAAGCGCGTGTCGGTCACACCCGTAAAGCCGTGCGTTTGGGCTTGCGGGAGATTAAGGGTTTTAAAGAGGCAGATGCGGCGCGCTTGGTGGCGGCGCGGGCCGGGGGTGGGGCTTATCGGGATGCTGAAGACCTGAAACGGCGTGCTCGCCTCAATGGCCGGGCGATGGATTTGCTTTCCGATGGTGATGCGATGGGGAGCTTACAGTTGGATCGTCGCCAAGCGCTTTGGCGAGCCAAAGGTTTGGCAGAGCATGCCTTGCCCTTGTTTGAGCATGCCAGCGAATATGGCCCAGAAGTCGACCCGGCCTTGCCAGAAATGCCGCTGAGCGAGCAGGTCGTTCACGATTACGCCCGTCTGCGCCTCAGCCTAAAGGCCCATCCGGTGTCGTTTTTCCGAGCTGAATTGGCAGAAAAGCGCTTTGTGACCTCGCAAGGTCTCAAGACCGCCCCTAATGGGGCGCGGGTCGATATTGCAGGCCTTGTCTTGGTTCGTCAAAAGCCCGGCACGGCCAAGGGTGTCCTGTTTGTGACCCTCGAAGACGAGGAAGGTTCTGCCAATATCATTGTTTGGCCTAAGATTTTTGAGCGGTTTCGTCGCGAGACATTGGCCGCAAAATTCATGGGCATTCGGGGAAGGCTCCAGCGAGAGTATGGCGTCATTCATGTGATTGCTGATCGGGTCACGAATTTAAACCACCGGCTGACTGAATTATCTGACGGCAGCAGCAGCTTCACCCAGGCCTTGGCACGCGCAGATGAGCATCAAAGCCCGCGAGAAGATCCCAAGCTAACCCAAGCCAACAATCGTGCTTTAGCTCAACAGCGGAGCACACGCGCTTTCGCCAATAGCCGCGATTTTCATTAGAGCGATCCCATGTCACGGAGGAAACACACACCGCCCCCCTATCGCCATCTTCAAACACTATCTAAAATTGATAAATTCTACAAATGCACCAGAAGAGTGCGACACAAACGGAGACGGCGATGACTCAGATTCAAAGCCTAACTGCCGCGGTTTTACTAGAGTTGCGTGCCGCAAGGCGTGAAGGCGACCTCCACCACATCCTAACCACCTATGCCAAAGCCTGCGGCTTTGGCTGGTATCAACTGGCCCCCGGTCCGCATAACCCTATGTTGGATCCAACCAGTCTGTTGAATTTTGGCAATTTCGATCCCGCTTGGCGACGCCAATATGCTACGGAGCCCAGCTGCCGGACCGATCCGGCCCGCAATCTGGCTATTCAACGCGCAGGTTCTGTCCAGTGGCAGCGCGCCTTTGCAACTGCCCGAAGCCCTGAATGTCGCGACTTTGTGCACGCCAGTCGGCTGCAAGGGTTTAAAGACGGAATCACCACGCCCGTGCATGGCCCGCAAGGCTGTGTGGCCATCATGATGTTTGCCGCGCCAAGGCTGCTTCACCTAGACCCAGATGATGAGGAGGCGCTGAGCCATATTGCTATGGCATTCTACCAACGCGTCCGCCGCCTCACGGCAGCGGCCCTGTTTCAACCCGCTGACTCTGCGCACCTCACCAGTCGTGAAGTTAAATGTTTGCATTGGGTTTTGGAAGGAAAAACCAATTGGGAAATCGGGGTGGTGACGGGGGTGACTGCGCGGACCGTGCAGTTTCATTTGAGCAATGCGTCGCGTAAATTGGGCGTGGTCAATCGGGTCCAAGCAGCTGTTCGGGCCTTGTTACGGGGTGATTTGTCTGTCCATCAGTTGAGCCAACCACGCCCTGAGTACAAATTGGAAGACCCCTTTGCGCGCCGACTTCCCAAGCCAAGCCCGCATTCACGTCAAAGTAAGACTTCACAGGCATCTTCCAGCCAATCTGCAATCTCGTCGTTTCGTGCATGAGAGGTTTTTGCTTTGACTCACTTTTTGGCCCTTATGATGGTTGCTCTATCGGCTACGTCGCCCCTTTCACCAGATTCACAAACTGGCCCAGCGACCGCTTCGCAAACAGACCCGATTGTGCCGGGGCTGAAGAATGCGATTACGACCCCGGATGGGGCCGTGCCGCTTGATTGGTCTGGGCCTGCAGCAAAACAACCAGGTCCTGACGCAGATGTGGAAGCATTTGATCCGACGGCTAGTTTGTTCGGACCCTCAAATCTGTGTGTCGTAGCTCCAGGGCAGCCCATACCAAGTTGCGCGTCGGTACCGGACCAAGGTCTAAAGATCACCTCTGATATCTTCAGCGGAGATGTGAACCCGGATTCGACCTGCCAAACGCAAGAAGATGTCCGCATTGGCCCTGATGGTAAACCGCAACGCGTGTTTGCTACCGTGTGCGGAGATGAAGCGGATTCTTGGACTTACCGGCAACGCGCGACGCCAGCCAGTAGGGCCAACCCAACCAAGTCCACCAATCGGGTTATTGGCCCGAATGACTTGGTCCCGCAAAAGGTGCCCTGATTGTAACGCTATCCTCGTGAGGGCGGGCAGGTGTTTCACCGCATCTGCCCGCTTGCAACCTGCGCGCAGACAGGTTTCAACAGGGTGTGTCCGATCCACTATTCTCCTCTCGTCCTCTCCCATTTGAGCAAGGACCGCCGCGCTTTGATGTCGGCTTGGTGCCGATTGAGCTGCAGCATTGGTTGATGCCTGATGATCAGGCGAGTTGGGTAGGGCCAAAGAACGAGTTGATGGATGCGGAGACTGACGCCGTCTTTGCCAGTATCACCGGCTCTATGCCCGGCCAGATCGAAGCGGCAGAGCTTGTTTCAAACGCCTGTGGCTTGCGCTTTGATCCTGGTGAACCTCCGTTATTTGCTGCGAGCCGTTTGGTTTCAGACGACCTCGTCCTGATGGAAATGCGCGAGGGCGCTTGGACGAACACGGCGCTTTGTTTGTGCAGTCCAACCTTTTTCTCGGCCCATGATGCAATCGGTAAAAGCCTGTTTGGCCTGCATCGACCTGTACCCGGCGGCGATCCGGGCCTTGGCGGACGCATTTCACGTGTATTTTCTCTGTTGCGCGATGAGCTTGTTCTAGAGCGCCACAATTGGACCGTGCAATGGAGTGATGCGCGCTATACGCCCGATGGCACGCCATTACGCAATGCTGCGGCGGCAGCAGCCCTTCTTGAGGCAAAGGATGCGCTTCATTTACGGGTCGAACGTCAGACCATTCGCAGGCTCCCCCAAACAGGCGCGGTCCTATTCACCATTCGCATCCGGCTCTACAAATTGGCAGACCTCCTTGAAGAACGGGAGCTTGCCACTGCTTTTCAGCAGGCCTGGCAAGAAGCGTCGCCTGATGTGCGGGCCTACAAGAAATGGGAAAGTCTGGAGCGCCACGTTGCGGCCTTACTTCAAAACTATGCAGGAAATCCTTGACCCTTCTGCGTGTTGCGCGTTGCGTCGCAGCGTTGGTTCGCTATTGTGGTCAATCATAGGCGCTTGCCGCGAGTCCTGACTAAATAGGAGCGACAGCTAGTCCGCTCTAGAACCGAGGGTCACTTGAAAGCTTCCAAAACAACCTTCTTCCTGTTTGCCGGTGTGGCGGCTTCCTTGGGGAGCCTCGCTTTGGCGCAAACAGCAGGGCAGAAGCAGAACAAATCCAAGCCTACCCAGCGTCCTCCTGTGGTTCAAGACGTAAAGCCCCCGACACCAACACCTCCGCCAGCGCAAGTTGAAGCGGTTGCGGCCCCAAATGTCGAGGTCTTGGCACCTGCCCCAATCGCAACACCAGAACCTGCCCCGCCGCCCCCGCCCATCACAGATGAAGCAGCGCGCGCGTCTCTCAAGGCGGGTACAGCAGCAAGTGCGACCGGCGATCTGCGCCAAGCCGAACTTGCTTATCGCGCCGCCCTAACACTTGCACCACCGGGTGAACCAGGCGACACTGTTGCTTGGGAAGCATCCAAGCGGTTGGGCTTTTTAGCCTTTGAGAAGCGCGATCCGCGTTCGGCTGAGACCTTTTTTGGGGCAGAGGCCGTACTGGCCCGCCGCCTGTATTTCTCGGGCAAAATTTCGCCGCGTGCCTTTGCTGATTCTGTGCAGCGCTTTGCGAGCGCAACTGGCTCCATGGGCCGTTCAGGTGAGAGCGCGGCTTTGTCCTTTTACGCCCAAGAGATCAAATCGCGCGCCCAAGCTGAGGTTTCATCCCAACTTCTCAATCGCGACACGAATGATCCCGCTGACAGCGTCGGCAATGTCCGCGTTGCCGCCAGCGGTCTGTGCGTTGTCGGGCGTGACCCGATCCTGAAAGATCGAGTCTCATGTGAAGATGAAGAAGGCGCGCGCGGTGAGGCTTTGGCCCTCCAGGCTCGTCAAATTAAGGCCAGCGCCCCGCCGCCGCCAACCAAGGCAGAGCGGGAAGCCAAAGAAGCCAAGAATAAGGGCAAGGGCGGTTAGACCTGTTTTGGACGGGGTTTCAGCGGCTGGCGCATGGGGTCAAAGCCTAAAGCTCTGATCCAAAAGCCTAATGCACCCGGATAGGTCCAGGCTCTGGCGGGCCCAAGATCGACATGCAAGAAGCTGCGTCCATAGCCTAGGCCCGTAAAGCCTGCATTTATGGCAGCTTGCAGCATGCGCGCACGTGTTTTTGCCGTCACGGCAATGTCGGCGGCAATCGCCTTAGCATGATAAGAATTCGGCACGCCGCCCACGGCAGCATTATGGCCGCGACATCGATGGGCAGAGCGGATCGTCAAGGGTCCCATTTCCTTCCTCATCGCCTCTAAAGCATCGAGAAAGCGCGGGTCGTGAAAATACTCGCCCTTGCAATGCTTGTGACATTTGCAGGCAAGTTCAACGGGGGTGAAATGCGGCCAGCGCCAGTTGAGTTGGACGGCAGAGGGTGGGGAAGTGAAAAGGGCCATAGCGTCAATCCTAAAAACGGACGACACCATGGCCCTTCTGATAGTTCGGTCGGATAGATTGACCGTTCAAGCCTGATCTAGCGCAGCGGAGCTGCCATAACCCGTGCTTTCGCCGCTTCATATTCAGCAGCCAAGCGGTCGACAAATTCGCCCGCGGTCGCCACTTTTTTGACGGCTCCAATGCCTTGGCCGCAGCCCCAAATGTCGCGCCAAGCCTTCTTGGACTGGTTGCCGCCAGAACCGAAGTTCATGGCAGATGGGTCGCTTTCAGGCAGGTTTGAGGGGTCGAGGCCAGCGTTGACCACCGAAGGGGCCAGGTAATTGCCGTGCACGCCGGTAAACAGGTTGGAATAAATAATGTCGTCGGCGTTGCTGTCCACGATCATTTGCTTATAGGCCTCTTCAGCGTTGGCTTCAGCGGTCGCGATGAAGGCAGAGCCAATGTAGCCAAAGTCTGCACCCATGGCTTGGGCTGCTAGAACAGCGCCGCCATTAGCGATCGAGCCAGATACGCACAAAGGTCCGTCAAACCATTCGCGGATCTCTTGCACCAAAGCAAAAGGCGATAGAGTGCCGGCATGGCCACCTGCACCCGCGGACACTGCGATCAGGCCGGTTGCGCCCTTTTCAACGGCCTTCTTTGCAAAGCGGTTATTGATGATGTCGTGCAACGTGATCCCGCCGTAGGACTGGATCGCTTGATTCACGTCTTCGCGCGCACCCAATGAGGTGATGAC
The DNA here is from genome assembly GCA_015144975.1 of Epipyxis sp. PR26KG. Lineage (NCBI taxonomy): Eukaryota > Chrysophyceae > Chromulinales > Dinobryaceae > Epipyxis > Epipyxis sp. PR26KG. The sequence goes on from VKHH01006226.1 coordinate 12,178, forward strand.
GACTGGCACTTTAAACTTAACGCAGGCTTCCACGTCATGCATCAGGCGGTCATTGGTCTTGTGCACGATCTGGTTGACCGCAAATGGCGCGGCTGGACGGTCTGGATTTTTATCAGTCCACTCACCCAATTCCGTGGTGATTTTGTCCAACCATTCTTCAAGCACATGGGCGGGGCGTGCGTTAAGCGCCGGGAACGAACCCACGACGCCAGCCTTACATTGAGCAATGACCAGATCAGGGTTGGAAATGATGAAAAGCGGAGCCCCGATCACAGGGATGCGAAGGCGAGATAGAACTGCAGGTACCGACATGTGAACTCCCAGAGCAGTGTGGCAAGTGCCATTATGGCTACGTTTATGGTCCCGTCTTGGCGCGTCCTGCGCCATGATGCAAGTAGAAGCGCGCGACTAAACTGGCATTGCCCATTTTGAGCCGCGAGCCTTGCCCTAGGGGTATAGGCGACTTTCGATCACATTTGCGTATCAACTTGTCTCGGTTCGCCCGTTAACCGCTATTTTGAGTGGACTTTGCCGAAAGGGCCCAACAAGATGGGCCATCGGCTTGGGGAAGTTGTATGAGCACGGAAATACCCGAGGAAGATGGTTCTCTTGAACCAATGCCTATATCACCGTCCGATTCAGGGGCGGATAACTCCAATTCCGACTTAAAGATTCGGCCCGATTATGAACCCTCGCAGGAAATGCCAGTTGGGTTTGATAATTTAGAAGCTGTCGGGATTTCATGGGCCTTTGATGCTGTTGATCGCATTTCCGACGAGCATGTGCCTTCTTGGCAAACTGAAACCAGTTATGACACCAAGGAAGAGAAGGATCGTCGCGCGAAACGCAAACAGTTTTTGGGCGGCCTAGAAGCTGCCGGCGTCCATGGCGTGATTATAGACCAGACTGGTCATGTGCATGCAGGTACATCGAAATGGGCTCGCCGGATTGAGGCATCGAGCACCTTGCGGTTGAAGGATGGCAAATTGACAGCCTTGGCGGCTCGCAGTGTCACCGACTTGCAGGCGGGTCTTGGCGTTTTGTATGACGGCTATCAAGGCAAGCATTTGTCTGTTCCCCTGCGGACCTTGGATGGCTGGGTCGTCGATATGGTCCGCTTATTCAAATGTGAGGCGACTTTAGGCCCCTATGTGGCAGTGCTTCTGCCTAAAACGGCACAAGACGAAATGGCGACCATCACCGGTTTGCAAGTCTTTGCAGGCCTCACCAAGTCTGAAGCCAATATTGCAACGCTTCTCTCGCAGGCCCGCATGGTCGAAGAGATTGCGGCAATCCGGAAAACTTCTGTGGCGACCGTCAAAGGCCAAATCAAAGGCCTGCTCGCAAAATTGGGTTTGCGGCGGCAAGCGGATTTAGTTCGACTGGTATCTACCGCTAGGTGAGGTCTTGACGAGGCGGGCTTAGCCCTGCACTTGCCATCCTATGACTCATCCATTCGCATTGGCTTCTGGCTTCACTGACCCTGAAATTGCGCGCTGGCAGGAGCTGGCGGAGAAAGCATTGAAGGGTGCCCCGTTTGAACGCTTGATTGGGACGACTTATGATGGCGTGCCCGTTCGGCCTCTTTACACGTCAGCAGATGCGCCAAACCCGGCTAAGCGAACGGGGGTAGCTGGCCAAGCACCTTTTATTAGAGGTGCTGAAGCGGTGCGCGATGCCTTCCTGCCTTGGGATATCCGCCAAACCATTTTGAATCCAGATCTACAAGCGGCCAACCAAACTGCCCTCTACGATCTTGAGCGCGGTGTATCCTCGCTGGAGTTTGTGATTGATCCAAGCGGCAATTGCGGTGTTGCGGCTAAGCGCGTTGCAGACTTTCAAGTCTTGATCAAAGGCATCCTATTGGCGCTGGCGACTGTTGCACTTGATGCGCCTGCCGATCCGTTGGGAGCTGCGCGGGCTTTAGCAGATGCCGTGCCGGAGGGCGATCGAGCCACGGCGAAGCTTGCCTTTAATCTTGATCCCATGGCTGCTCGGATGAATGGCCAGACCGGCTGCAGCCTTGAAGCTGCGGCGGGCTTTGCAGCCCAGACTATGAGCATCTTTCCGCACGCCACCTGCCTGCGCGCCGATGCGCGCCCGGTCCATGAAGGCGGAGGTTCTGAGGCACAAGAACTCGCAGTGTTGATTGCCTCTGGGATCGCCCATTTGCGAGCAGGTGAGGCACTTGGCCTAACAGCTGAGGCGGTGAATTCAACTTTGCTCTTCACCCTTGCATCAGGACCAGATGTGGTGCTGGAGATCGCCAAGCAGCGCGCGGCACGCAGGCTATGGGCGCGGGTCTTGGACGCCTGTGGTGTTGCGGCACCCATGCGCCTCCAAGCGGTGACGTCTGGCCGCATGCAGACCAAGCGCGATCCCTGGACGAATATCTTGCGCGCCACTTGCGCCTGTTTTGGTGCAGCAGCTGGCGGCGCTGATGTCATTACTGTCTTGCCTTATTCGAGTGCCATTGGGCTTGCTGATGAGAATGCCCGTCGTATTGCCCGCAACACCCAATTGATCTTGCAGGAAGAAAGCCATCTTGGCCGCGTGACTGATCCTGCGGGTGGCGCTTGGGCGATGGAGGCTTTGGCCGAGGATTTGGCCCAAGCGGCTTGGCCCTTGGTGCAAGAGATCGAGCGCGCAGGGGGGCTAATGTCTGCTTTGGATCAAGGCTTGGTGCAGGGATGGGTCGCCCAAACGCGCGCCGCCCGCACCCGCGATATCGCCAAGCGCAAGACCCAAATCATTGGCATCAATATTTACGCCAATCTGGATGAGGTTCTGCCGACTACTCCGTCTATTTCCGCCACCGCCGCGCCTGCGACACCCTTGGCCGGGGCCATTCCACCCATGCGCTTGGCGCAAGATTTTGAAGCCTTGCGAGACCGGGCTGACAGCCTAAGCCCCAAGATTTTTCTAGCGACCCTAGGCAGCCTCGCCAAGTTCAGCGCACGTGCTGGCTTTGCCCGCAATGCCTTTGAGGCTGGCGGCATCCGGGCCTTGGGTGCTGACACAGCCTATGTAGACCACGCTGCTTTGATCACTGCCTTTAAGGCTAGCAGCGCACGACTTGTCTGCCTGTGTGGTGATGATGCGACCTATGAGGCCGAGGCCACCGAAGTGGCCGCTGCCTTGAAAGCCGCTGGTGCCCAACAGATTTGGTTGGCGGGCAAGTTCCAAGCCGCCACTATTGATCGTAATTTGTTTGCTGGATCGGACATTTTGGCCGAACTCACCCACGCCATCACGCTTCTGGAGGAGCCCGCATGAGCCAGCTACCGGACTTTAGCCAGTTAGAGCTTGGTACGCCGACTGTGACCTCCGCAGCAACTGGCGCGGCGAGCGCTCCGATGTGGCGCACGCCGGAAGATGTTTTGGTCAAGCCATCCTATAGCCCCGAAGACCTTCAAGGGCTTGACCATTTGGGTGGGCTGCCCGGTATTGCGCCTAATATTCGTGGGCCCTATCCCACGATGTATGTGCAACAGCCTTGGACGATCCGCCAATATGCTGGCTTCTCCACGGCAGAAGATTCCAATGCCTTTTACCGCCGTAACCTAGCTGCTGGCCAAAAGGGCCTGTCGGTTGCCTTCGATCTGGCAACCCACCGCGGCTATGACAGCGACCACCCGCGCGTGCTGGGCGATGTTGGCATGTCGTAAATGCTGTCGATGGCCACACCCGCCATGCCAACATTTACGACATGCGCACCTTGTTTGAGGGCATTCCGCTGGATCAGATGAGCGTGTCGATGACGATGAATGGCGCGGTTCTGCCAATCCTCGCGCTCTATGTCGTGGCAGCAGAAGAGCAGGGCGTCAGCCCAGAAAAGCTCTCTGGCACCATCCAGAATGACATTCTCAAAGAATTCATGGTCCGTAACACCTATATTTATCCTCCCGGACCCAGCATGCGGATCATTTCGGACATTTTTGCCTTCACCAGCCAAAACATGCCCAAGTTCAATTCGATCTCCATCTCCGGCTATCACATGCAGGAAGCCGGCGCGACGGCGGACTTGGAACTCGCCTACACCCTCGCCGACGGTCTTGATTATATCCGAGCAGGCTTAGATGTAGGATTGGATATTGATGCATTTGCTCCGCGCTTGTCCTTCTTCTGGGCCATTGGGATGAACTTCTTCATGGAAGTCGCCAAGATGCGGGCAGGGCGGGCCTTGTGGGCGCGGCTGGTCCAGCAATTCAATCCCAAAAGCGAGAAGTCCCTCGCGCTCCGCACGCATAGCCAGACCTCTGGCTGGAGTTTGACGGCGCAAGATGTGTTCAACAATGCGGTGCGCACCTGTGTTGAGGCAATGGCCGCTACCCATGGCCACACCCAGAGCTTGCATACCAATAGTCTCGATGAGGCTTTGGCCTTGCCGACCGATTTCTCCGCCCGCATTGCGCGCAATACCCAATTGGTTCTGCAGGAAGAAGCAGGCTTTTCCCGCCCGATCGACCCTTGGGGCGGCAGCTATTATGTCGAAAAGCTGACGGCCGACCTCGCCGAGCGGGCTTGGAAGCATATTGAAGAAGTCGAGGCCTTGGGCGGCATGGCGAAAGCCATCGAACAAGGCTTGCCCAAGCTGCGCATTGAAGAAGCCGCCGCGAAAACGCAAGCGCGTATTGATACTGGGATGCAGACCGTGGTCGGCGTCAATAAATTCCCGCTCGATGAAGTCGAAGACGTTCCCGTCCTTAAGGTCGACAATACCGCTGTGCGCATGAAGCAGCTCGAGAAATTGAAGCGCCTCAAGGCCGAACGCAATCAGGCCGAGGTTGACGCCGCTTGCGCAGATTTGACGGCAGCAGCTCGCGACGGGTCTGGTAACCTGCTGGATCTCGCGATCAAAGCGGCCCGGGCGAAAGCTACGGTGGGTGAAATCTCGCTGGCCTTGGAAGATGTTTATGGCCGCCATAAAGCTGAAATCCGCATCAATTCAGGGGTCTATACGCGCGAGGCCGACCCTTCGAACCCCGTTCTCCAAAAGGCTCGTGAGGCGATTGCCGCCTTTGCCAAGGCCGATGGTCGTGCGCCCAAAATCCTCGTCGCCAAAATGGGCCAAGACGGTCATGATCGTGGCCAAAAGGTGATCGCAACCGCCTTTAGTGATCTGGGCTTTGACGTCGATATCGGCCCGCTCTTCGCGACCCCCGAAGAGGCAGCGCGCCAAGCGGTGGAGAATAACGTCCATGTCATCGGCTTCTCCTCCCTCGCCGCAGGCCATCTCACGCTTCTGCCCGCGCTTCGCCAAGCGCTCTCAGCCGAAGGCCGCAGCGACATCATGATCGTCATCGGCGGCGTCATCCCACCCGACGACGTGCCCGTCCTCAAGCAAATGGGCGCAAGTGCAGTTTATCTGCCCGGTACGGTGATTGGCGAAGCGGTCGTGGATTTGATTGGCACGTTGAGTGGGCGCTTGGGGTATTAGGGAAAAGCCGCTTCTAGGTGTTACTTTCATTTTCAGACCTGTCATCCCCGCCGAAGTGAAACGGAGAGCGGGGACCCCCTAGGACTTTGCGGCACAAGGTCTGGGACTCGGCTGACGCCGTCCGGGATGACAGCGCTTTGGTTGATAGCCCCCAACACCCATAGCCCCGCGTGGAGAGCCACCGGGGGTGCACCTTGTTACCCGAAGGCAGAGGGGCCGGGGCGCATGGTGTGCGCCAGATGAGGTGGGCCAGATTAACGGACTGGCCCGGAATACGACGCAAACCGTGCGCCCCGGCTGAAATAAGTCTGTGTGCCAAGGGAAGATCATGAGCCCTCCTCTGTGGTTTCATTTCCCCCGCCTGTACATGAAGACCTTTTAACGAGTGGGTTTAGAACCCACTCAAGGAGATCCCGCGAGTTTTGTTTCAAGCCTAGTGAAAGACTTGACCTCCGGCTTCACACGGCAGTCGGTCTTGAGCACACCGGGCATGAGGACAGCTAATCCTTATGAAAACACGAAGCAGCCACGTCTGCCCCGATTAACCCCGCTTACCCATCCCCAACCGGTGTCACCGCTGCAGCAACAACGCCCTCTCGTCGGAGATGGGCTTAGGTTATGGGCGGTTTGGTGGGCGGGGGATAAGTTTTGTTTTATGCACTCCCCTCTCCCACTGGGAGAGGGGTAGGGGGTGAGGGCTTGTCGCGCACAAAAACTCATTGTGTTCTGTGACTTAGGATCGGCCATCAGCTCTCAATCATTGCGAGCGTGAGACCCTCACCCCCGTCCCCTCTCCCAGTGGGAGAGGGGAGAGTCCCAGCTCCGTCACTCCCGCCGAAGCGAAACGGAGAGCTGGGACCCCCAAGGACTTTGCGGCATGAGGTCTGGGACTCGGCTGACGCCGTCCGGGATGACAATGCGAGGAGACTGAAGGGGTATCTCGGCAAGAGCGCTGCGCCCAGAAGAAGCCGGACCTACCCCGCCCGCACCGCCCGCACATCCTTCGCTACCACTTCCTCGCCACACGTCGCACAGGCAACATAAGGCGTGAGCACATGGCCACAGGTCTGGTGGCGATGGCGGATTTGGGTTTCGGGCTGGTTGTCGACAGCATTGCGGCCCCACTCACCCAGCATCAACATCACGCCATTGAGCGCTTTGCCTTTCGCCGACAAAACATAATCATATCGGATCGGGCGTTCTTGATAGGGCCGCTGCACCAAAATGCCTGCCTGCACCAAATGCGCCAGCCGGTCGCGCAAAATCGTGCGCGAGATCCCCAGATTGGCTTGAAAGCCTTCAAACCGATGGACGCCAAAGAAGCAGTCGCGCAGGATCAGGAAGGTCCAACGGTCACCCAATATGCTCAAGGCCCGGGCGATCGGACAATCGGCTTGATCAAGCTCGCTCCAACGCATGTGTAAATTCTCTCTCGGTTTCCGTTGCGGAGGTGATTGACGCCAGAAGCGCCTACCCGTTAAGTGAGTTTAGTTTATAAACTGACTATAGTCGTGAGACCGGGGAAAAAGCAAGCATGACCCAAGAGCGCGCGAAAGTTTGTCTGGTTGTCGGCGCTGGCGATGGCCTTGGCGGGGCCATTGCGCGTGCCTTTGCCGCCCAAGGCATGATTGTGTGCATGACAAGGCGACCCCGAAACCTCGATAGCCTAGAGGCCTTGGCCCAATCCATCCGCGATCAAGGTGGGCAGGCTCATGCCTTTGGGATTGATGCGCGCGAGGAAGAGCCGATGGTGGCATTGATCAACAAGATCGAGGCCGAGATTGGTGATCTTGAGGTGGTGGCCTTCAACATCGGGGCCAATGTGCGCTTCTCCATCACCGATACCACCTCACGCGTGTATCAAAAGGTTTGGGAAATGGCGGCCTTCGCAGGCTTTGTCGCCGGGCGCGAAGCTGCCCGCGTGATGACCCCGCGCGGTCGGGGCACGATTATTTTCACCGGCGCGACAGCGAGCCTTAGAGGTCGAGAAGGCTTTTCCGCCTTTGCCGGGGCCAAGCACGCGCTGCGGGCGCTGGCGCAAAGCATGGCGCGCGAACTCGGGCCGAAAGGCCTGCATGTCGCCCATGTGATCCTGGATGGCATGGTTGAAGGTACCTTTATCAAAAGCCTTCTGCCCGATTATGAGGCCCGCTTGGTCAAAGGTGACATCATTCAAGTCGATGAAGCCGCGAAGAATTGGGTCTGGCTGTGGAGCCAAAACAAATGCGCCTGGACCCATGAATTGGATCTGCGGCCTGGAAGCGAAACCTGGTGAGGAAGAAATGAAACAGCTTGAATTTATTTTCGATTTTGCGAGCCCAAATGCCTATTTGGCCTATCATGCCTTGGGGCCAATTCTTGAAGCTACTGGGGCAGAGCTTGTCATCACGCCGTGCCTGCTGGGCGGTATCTTCAAAGCCACCAGCAACCAAGCCCCCATGGTGGCGTTTGGCGGCATTAAAGGCAAAATGGATTATGAGATGCTGGAGATGCGCCGCTTTATCGCCCGTCACAAGCTGACTACCTTCAAAATGAACCCGCATTTTCCACTGAATTCCATCCACGCAATTCGCGGTCTTGTGGCTGCGCAAGCCGCAGGAATTGGCACACCGTATCTCGAAGCGGTACTCAAGGGCTTCTGGGAAGATGGCTTGAAGATGGATGATATGAACGTGATCGCAGAAGTCCTGACCCAAGCCGGCCTAGATGGCCCTGCCCTGATGGCGGCCACCGCAGAGCCTGATGTGAAAGCCACCCTAGTGGCCAATACCGAAACGGCAGTTGCCCGCGGCGTCTTTGGTATCCCCAGCTTTTTCGTGGCCGGCGAGCTTTACTTTGGCAAGGACCGTTTGGGCCAAGTGCATGAGGCCTTAGCCGCATGAGCGAAGATCAAGCCCCTACCCGCTTTGATGCGCTTTTAAGCCAAATGGTCGAAACGGACGGGCAGTTTCATGTCACCGTCGGGCCTGATTGGATGCAAGGCCGCACCCTTTACGGCGGCATTTCAGCGGCCCTTTGCTTACGCGCTGTCCGCATGGCCTATCCAGACCTACCAACGCTGCGCTCTGCCTTGATCGCTTTTGCGGGCCCCAGTGCAGGCGATGTTGCCATCCGCCCAAACATGCTGCGGCAGGGCAAGTCTGCCGCCTTTGTGACCGCTGATCTGACAAGCGAAGCCGGCTTTGGCGTGCATGCGACCTTCTGCTTCGGGGCCAGTCGTGTATCAACGAAGCGGCAAGTGCTGTTGGACATGCCCAGCTTACCGAAACCAGATGACGTGTTTCGGCCCTTCCCGAAAGATCGACCCCGCCCCATCTTCGCCGACCATTTCGACTTGCGCCTAGCCAAAGGGGCCTTGCCCGTTTCTGGCGCGACGGATGCAGACATTTGTTGGTGGCTGAAAGCGCTGGATAGCCATGAGGATTATGCAGAAGCGACCCTTTTGGCCTTGGCCGACGCCCCGCCACCGGCGGCCCTCAGCTTGTTTGACACATTCACCCCACTGAGCACCATGACTTGGATGGTCGATTTCCTAACCGACGACCTATCTAGCCCAGACGGCTGGTATGCCGCCCATCTGAAAAGTGAGGCGATTGGGGACGGTTATTCGGCCCAAAATTCTTATCTTTGGGCCTCTGACGGCAAACCCCTCTTGGCCTGCCGCCAGACGATTGCGATGTTTGGTTGACCCCGTTCAGGAGGCATCGCGTGAGAGAATGATCAGATCATCGCTTTGCGCCGCGAGGTGATCGTCAACCCGCTCTTTGGGTGGCGCGATAAAGGACTCCACTTCCCCAGTTCTCCGACACGGGCCAGTATAGCCGTCAGAGGTGATAAAGGGTCTGGGCTTATCTATGGAACTGGTTAGGCGCGCCATCAGGACTGCGCTGGAAAACGGCTTGGCGACAATTTCTGTCACACCCGCCTCGCGCGCCTCATAGATAAAGGTCAAGTCGCTGCGATGGGAGAGGAGAATAATCACCGCTGCGCGGTTGACCCCCAATTTACCGGAGCGAATGAAGCGCGTGACCGAGATGGCATCCAAATTTGGGATACTCGAGTCTAGTAAAATCACATCAAAACTACTCGTTCGATTAACGTCGATAAAGTTCTTTGAATCAGAAACTTCAGTGATTTTGCTAAATTGATGATACAACAAAATGGACCGGACAGCTGAACGGAATTGCGGGTTAAACTCAGCCAGTAGGATCGAGACGGCTCTGTTTTGAGAGGATTGGCGCATCGCCACCTTGCCTTATTTTTTGGTGTGGAGAGAGCACGCACAAAGACTTTACCCACTGGTAGTACCAATGGGTTACCTATTACCTAACAGCTTTGCAAATAGCGGTAGTTTGACTGAATAAGCCTAAAGAACCGGTGGTACCCACTTCTCTTTCATTGTTACCAGCTCTTCCGCCACGGTGGGGTGAACCGCGCATGTGGCGTCAAATTGGGCTTTGGTCAGGCCGTGCTTCACCGCAATGCCGACGGCTTGGATGATTTCGGCGGCATCTGGTCCCACGATATGACAGCCAATCACCACATCGTCAGCGGGCCGTACGATCAGCTTCATCAGCATCCGCGTCTCGTCATTGGGCATGACATAGCGCATGGGCCGGAATGTTGTCTTATAGATATCGACCGGGCCATATTTCGCCCGAGCCTCGGCTTCCGACAGGCCGACTGTACCCGTGGGTGGTTGCGAGAAGACAGCCGTCGCAATCATATCATGGTCAAACGACATGGGTGTGCCGCCAAACACGGTCGCGGCAAAGCACGCCCCTTCGCGGATTGCCACTGGCGTCAAATTCATCCGATTGGTCACGTCGCCAACCGCATAGATGGAAGGCACGCTGGTTTGCGAATAGGCATCAACCTTGATTGCGCCATTGGCTTGGCGCTCAACGCCAGCTGCCTCACAGCCTAGGCCTTCGCTATAGGGGTCGCGGCCCACGGCCAGCATCAGGGCGTTTGTGTGCACGCTTTGGCCATTGGCCAGATGGGCGGTAAGGCCCGCAGCGGTCTTATCAACGCGGGTCAACACAGTGTGCGTCACCACCCGAATGCCCTTGCGCTTTAGCTCGCCATGCACATGCAAGCGCACATCATCATCGAAGCCGCGCAGCACGGTATCGCCACGATAAAGCAACGTCACATCGACGCCCAAGCCCTTCAACAAAAAGGCAAATTCAACCGCGATATAGCCCCCGCCGGCGATCAGGATCGACTTAGGAAGCGCGTCCAACAGGAAGATTTCGTTCGACGTAATGGCATGCTCAATCCCCGGCACATCATTGGGCACAGAAGGCTTGCCGCCCGTCGCGATCAGGATCGTCTTGGCCGTAAACGTCTCCCCGGTGGAGAGCTTCACGCTGTTGGGGCCGTTAATTTCGGCGCGCGCTTCCAAGATGGTGACGCCAGAATTACGCAAATTGCGCGCATAGATTCCGCTCAAGCGGTCCACTTCCGCGCCCACATTGTCGCGAAGCGTGTGCCAGTCAAATTTCGCGCCCTCAAACGTCCAGCCATAGCCCGGCGCGATATCGGCCATCTCGTGACCAAATTCAGAGGCATAGATCAACAGCTTCTTGGGCACACAGCCCCGGATCACACAGGTACCGCCAATCCGATACTCTTCCGCCACCGCCACCTTAGCCCCAAACGCCGCACTCATCCGCGCCGCCCGCACACC
>VKHH01006227.1:0-23305 GCA_015144975.1 Epipyxis sp. PR26KG
TTTAGTTAAGGAAAATTGACTTATTTTTGGTAAAAACTTTAGTTAAGACATTCCTATACATAGGCACTAGACGGTATTGATATATATAAAAAACTGCTTCCACACCACACATCAACGGATCTTTCGAGCACAAATTTTGTCACAATTTTCTATCACAAATATACCTAAAATAATCATGAAAGATTTTTTCAGCGTTGATATCAATAAGAGATAGTAAAAGATTTTCATTCACGTTATTTTAATTCATTCATTCATTCATATTTGGGATACCGGTACACCTTTTTGATTTGCTCCGTTAATTTTTATTAATTCATTCATTCATTCCGGTACTCATATTTTGTATTTTTCTCCTGTATTTTTTATTATTTTTTCGATGTTTTATAATTAATTTGAGAAAGATAATCTCAAAATCTCTTATTCAAGAGATGATTTCTTTTCATAATTCGTGGTGAAAAACAAGCAAAACAAATACATAAGTATTTTAACATAACTTTAGTCGGGGAGGTAATTAGACTACTGTTGTTATTAGTTATTAGTTATCCCAAAATCTCTAATATTTTATATTTTGACTATATTATATACAGGATTTCATAGAAATATCATACTTATTGTCATTGTGTAAACGATTTAAAAAACTTCTTTTAATTTTATCCATGCTTTTCATTATAATAAGTTTATGACAAAACTGGATTTCTCGAGCATTGCTCCAAAGGCATCAAAAACTTGCAAGTTTAGAGTTCCTATCGTGAAGCCAGAGATATGGAAGATTAAAGCAATTGCGTCTTATAAGCAAAGGAAATTTAATGCGAAAAACAATAAAACAGCTTCTATAAATTCGAATAATATTACAGATGATAATAAACAAACTAATGATCAACTGAAAGACAAATCATCTCAATTAGCACCTGAGAAGAGACCAGCAAGAGAAAGAAATATTTCTTTTGATCAAACGGTACAAGTGAGTGCAGTTGTAGCTGGTCACTCAAATGCAAAACGAACATTTGCTGAGAAAGAAGTAAGAAATGAATTGGAAATGCTTCACAATCGTGCAACTTCAATTCGTACACAACTAAAATCGCTTAATACCATTCGCTATTCTCTTGCTTGGTTATTGAAGAAAGCATCATTATGTGAACGAGCAGCAATATGTTAATCAGGCACCTTGTCAGCTTATAGTACAATAAAATCATGTAAAATCATCCTTACTAAATTAAAATCATTTTTTATCATTTTCAAAACGAAAAATGAATGGTAATATGAAAATATAATTTGAATAGCTACCATATGATTATTATAAGATAAATTTTATCTTAATGTTAAATTAAAATGAATATAATAATCATTAAATTTCTTCAAAATCTGTTTGTACACAAGTACAAGTTTATTGAATATGAAGACTTCATACCAGTTAAAAAAATACATAAATATAATTATTTGTTCGCTATTTTGGATACTGGGATATGTTGAATATTACTTTACATTTTTCGCTACTCCTAAGTCACAAATAATGTATTTGCTTTATGATAATTATTCAGAATTAAATTTAAAATTGTTATTCCATTTCTGTAAAAATAATAATTGAAGAATCGACAAAATATTATTATAGATCATTTCTTGAATTAAATGAAAGATTAAACCATAAAATTTATATTAATACATAAGATAAAGTCAAATAAGCATAAAATATAAAAATTAATATTGAGAATCATAATGACATTTTTATTTTATTGTAAATTTCTTGTGTGAACGAATCATCATCCTACATACCATACATTTACAAATCAATATTTTTCATGCTAATGAAGCTGTATCAAGTCAAACAATTATCATACACAATAAGAAGGATGTATATATTTATAATACTATAATATTAAATAAAGGAATTTGTTAATAAAATAAATAAGTTTTATTATAATAGTTTTTATATACATACGGTAGTTGAATGATGATGAATTTTCATTTTTATTTTATATACAAGCAAAGAATATTTATTATATTTATATATTATTTATATTTATTATAATTTCACAACCACTTTTTAGCTTAAAACAATGATATTAAACCTTCCATAGTTATAAAGAATTGTGTTATATAATTTGTAGTTCTTCAATAGCATTCTCGAATCCAATCATATCAAATGGTTTTAATAACAAATAATCCATATCAGGATATAATGCATTAACCCTTTCATTCATCGAAATATTAGCTGAACATCCTATTATTATTTGATGTCTTTTAGTTTCATTTTGACGTTCATAATCTCTTATTCTTGTTGTAGCTTCAATACCATCCATAACTGGCATGAAACAATCCATCAAAATAATATCATATTTTTTATGATTGACATCATTTTCTGCAAACTCTTCCATTTCCTTAAACTTAATAACAGCATCAGCACCATTTTCAGCTACATCAACACAATGTCCAGCACGAGTAAGTTTCTTCGAAACAACTTTTACAATCATTTCCGAATCATCGACTAATAAGATATTGAGACACTTTTTACTCTTATTTTCATGAAGTAAAGTGACATCGAATATTTTTGTTGTTGTTGACGATGCGTTCGATAATTTGACTAAATGAGAAGCGTCAGTTTGAAATGATGTTACAGATTTTTGGATATCAGCACCGCCTGTTACCATCGAAATATCACATACATCATCCTGATTTCCACTATTACTATGGACAGTACAGAAAGAACTGCTTCTTGATAAATCATCCTCTTCATTAAGAGTATTATCAATGCGATAAGGAATCGCAAACCAAAATAAGGAACCTTCTTCTTTGTCGTGACGACTTTTTATTCCATAAAAACCATCACTCGCAACAACACGCTTCGAGTAACTGTACAAACCAAGCCCTGTTCCACCAGCCATACTTTGTACTTGCTGGAATGGATTAAATAAATTATTAGCTTTGGCTTGAGAAATTCCTATTCCGGTATCTTCCACTTCAACCAATAAATAAAGGGTAGAGTCGTCAATCAATGGTCCGTTAGAAAGAGAATTTTGATTATCATTCTGATTATTATTATTTACACTTGAGAAATTAACATCTTCATATTTACTACTTTGAATACTTGGTGCTACTTTTGATTTTTTATTGTTGTCATCTCGAGGAATCATCGATATTAAGATAGAATTCAATCTTCTTGAACGAGTGGTTTTCGTATTCCGATAAGGAGATTTGCTACTAACACCATTTTCCGCAAGGGATAATCCAGCATCATTACTTATTTTGCAGGAGTCAATATTACCAGGATATACTTTTTTATGTTCCATTTTTTTAGAAAACATTCCTTCCGGTTGATTACAGTTATCTTTGCAATAAGAGTCTTGTACTGGTGAAGCAGCAAACTTCAATTGAGCATAATTAATCAATGATAATTTAATATCAATCTTTCCTCGATGCGAGTATTTGCAAGCATTGGATAATAAACAAATAATGTTTTCTTGAAACCATTGCTTATCAATCATAATATGAGGATGGATTATGGATGGAATTTCATGCAATACGATTTCCAATTTCTTCTGCTGTGGTTTCATGCAACGCAATGGAAGTTTAAGAGCTTGGTGCAAATCCACACTTTCAATTTTTGGTAACAAACTTAAATTTTGACTAGCTTTTGCAGTATCCAAACATCGGTTAATTGTCATAACCATAAACTCGTTACTCTCTCTAACATCGTCTATATAATCCTGAACTGATGTAAAGTTCTTAAGAATGGATGTTAATCGATCAAAATTTTCATTTTTTTGATATTGAGCAATGAATTCCATTAATACACTGGAAGATTCTTTCATATCATCTTCGATCAAATCTATTGCTCCATTAAACCCAGCAAGCGGCTATCGATGAAAAATAATATTAAAATTGTTTCAACAAAAAATAATTGAAAGAGAAAGCATATTATGAATTCTAATTACCGTTTTTAAATCATGTGTCACATTTCCTAACATATTTCGAAACTCATTTAACAAATTAATTTCAGCTTGTTGACGATTATCTTGATCTTTAACCATTTTTAAAACAGACACTGTCCTAATTTTTGTTATTTTATTTGATAATGATGATTGTGAATGAATTATCATTTCACAAAGGTTGATTTTGATGAAAGTATTACAAGCCATCATTGTTTGAAGAGCTAAATCAGAGGGTATCAAGTGAAGCCATGTTAGTAAATGAATAATACCAAATAAACTAAATGAGATGGAAAGAAAAATTCCTCTTCTTTTATCACTTTGAAATTTGGCAAGCTGTATTTGTTCCATTGCTTCTGTTCCAAAGAAATTTTCATCACCAGTTGGAAGTAATTGAGTTGAAACAAGCAAATTGCGAAGACAAAATATAAGAGAAATTATTGTTAAGCCATAAAATATGTAAGCCATATTAAGTGATTTTGAAATGGCTAAACAAAAACCGAAGAATACTGTAAATGCTGATGATAACATACTTATTTTATCCCTTTTCATCAAAGTCGTTGATCCATTTACAATTGCAGAAATATAGATAAGGAATGGAGTAACTGAAAACCATTCAACGAAAAACGTGGTGTAGTAAGGCACCCTAAGATAAAAATTATCTCAAATAATTTAGTATAATGAAAACTATTTTCAACCAAAATATTAAACAAATAACAGTACCCGAATTCATCCAAACAAATGTTATCATGATCCGCTGAAGTAAGCCAATGAATTGCAATTGAAGATCCAGCTATCAAATTAACAATAATTGCTGCGAAATATATCTTTAGAGATTTACTCTCTGCAACTCCATCATCGTTTACAATATCCAATATTCTCATTATAATCGATAAAGTGTTTGATGCAAATGCAAACAAACACGCTAATTCAACAACTCGAATATTACCACTTACATCGATTTTTGTTGTACAAACTTCTAAATGGAACCATTTCGAAATGGTAACTACAGCAATCAGCACCATAGAGACACCTAAGGGTGTGATGATATCAATATGATTGAAAAATTCCATTCGAGAAGAAGCTTGCAGATTTTTTACAGACGATCCATCATTATCTTTATTATCCTTTGGATCTAAGTTTGATGAGTTTTCAGGCAACGAGTAATTCTTATTTTGTTCTATATCAAAATTTCTTCCATTATCACTATCCATATTTATTAAATGCTATTTTTAACTGAATTTAAACTGAAATCCTTTTAACACATTAACGGGTTAACGATGCACGATGCAGATTAAAGATTTGCTTAACACTCTACTATTAAATAGTTTAGTTATTTGAAGAATAAGTTAAAGTATCTTCAAAAATATACCATATACGTCATTATATGTCATCACACAGTTCCGTTGATGTATCCACAAAAAAAACTCGCCAAAACTCCTCATCGGGATACTTTTCCTAATTTTATTTTTGTCATACAATTACAAATTGATAACATAATCATATTTTCATATTTTACATATTGTTACTTGCCATAATGGTTCTCTTGTAATTGCTATTAATAAAAAGATTTGTTATTAAAACAACAAACTCATACTTTGTAGCTTTACTATCTATATTCTATATGATTCAAATAAAAATAATTCATTATAATGCTCTATATTCTGTCATTTTCTATATAATATAATCTATGAATACGGAATAGATTGGTTTCTAGTTTTGCAATGGACAATATTATAAGTATATTGAACAATGTTGATGAAATAAATGAAGCTCAGCCAGATATGGGCTATTGGTTGGAAGGCGATAGTTTAGCCCCACCTTGCCAATCGGAGATGATAGTCGTTCAATCCATACTTGAATTAGCTGAACCATATTTAACGATGACAAGTAAAGGAAAAGAATGTTGTTTATTTGATCTAGGCTGTGGTGATGGAAGAATTTGTATTTCTGCATCTAAATTATTTGGGTGTAAAAGTATTGGTTGTGAAATTGAAGAATCGTTAATTGAAATATTTAACCAAAGAATAACACAGTTTGATTTATCTTCGTTGGTTGTAGCTATTCATGGTGACTTACGAAACATAGATTTGACTTCAGCAGATGTTATTGTTATTTATTTATTACCTGAAGCAATCGAAGAAATAAAAAATATTCTTATTCTTGCATTAAATAATAATACTATTTTAATTTGTAACACATGGGGGCCAAAAAATCTAAAACCCATAAAAAAGATTGATTGTGGATTATATAATAATGTTACATTGTTTGTTTATGATAAATCGAGCTTATAAAACAATTATCCATTTTGAATACTGTTGAATTGTAGTAAATAAAATATTATATCAAATTACTGTGTTGTATATAGTGTAAAATATCATATCAATTAGCTGCAACAAATTGAACAAATGCTCTTCACACAACTTTTAAATGATATTTATAAAAAGTAATAATTTCTTATTTTCATAATTTTATGAGTTGTTATGATTGTGTAAATTATACATTACTACATTACTACTTGTCGAAAAAATATTATCGATTAAGGATTGGATTTTTGCGCAACGTCGAATTCAAAATATTAAAATTCAAAATAACTATAGAAATTAATATAGATAATAAACAATAAAATTATATTAAACGAAGAAACTGTTGAAAAGAATTTGTTTGTTTGTTTTATTCGAAGTATAACTTGATTCTTAACAAATAATATACCAGCAAAATAATGCATGATTATTATCAAACTGTATCATGTATGAATGGGAATACAATAAAATCATCATACAAAAGCTCTCCTTCTTCGTCATAATGAAGCATTTGATAGCATGTGCTAAAAGTAAAAATTAAAGTGTATCAGTAATATTAATCAACAATTATTTAATTTAAAATAAATACCTGCAAAAATAAGTTGGACTTGTTTCGGTTAGTCTGTCTCCAAATACAACAAATGAAGCACATAGTAAGGCACATATATCACATCTTCGATAGCGATGTGATGGGAGATAAACTTGTTTAGGAAAGCATTTATTATCATTATCATTGGAATTGGGAATGTTATTATTTTGAACATAATCAGAAGGATGTGCTTGTCTAATATCACTCACAAATAGTAAATGTTTACAACACTAAATAATCAATAAAAATAAAAACAAGTCAATGATTAGCGGATTCATGGATAACATAAATAGTTACATATTAAAAATAGAAATATGAAGTGATCTCTCATACTCTATATTTAAAACAAGTAAAAAAATAATAATATAATTTGTGAAATAATCATAAATTATTTTGAAATGTTATAACTATTTTCAATGAGTACAATTATTCTTACCGTATTATTTGGTTCAAAATGATGACAATAAAATATTTTCTTATTTGGTTGAAGAGATGAGATGATATCATGTAGCGCAGTTGTGTTCATATCTTTCATTTCAAAGTTATGATTTGTGCCTAATCCGAAGCCAATAAAATGACGATTCTGATTATCATAATTATCATGATTAATTATAAATAGGATCATTTCAACCATTCCAGGCATTCCATCAATTGATACCTCATTATTATCATTGTCACTATTTTCCTCATTATTACTGTTAATATCATAACTATTGTTACTATTATTATTGTTATCTACATAATTTTCATCATGTTCTTCCATTTTTAACATTTTTTCCTTTCTTTTTCTCCATGTTAATTTCCGTTTGAATTTCGCTTTTGGTTGTAAATCATTAGTATTAGTAGTATTCAATTTCATATCCAAATCTTTATAATAATTATATTCTATCAAAGTTTCACTTTTTAATAATTTGTTAATTAATTTACTATAATAACTCAATGTGTTATATTTTGTATCAACATAACATATATTATCAATAATAAAGCAACCAGAGTTCATTTTGTTATGATAATTACTGATATTATGAGACATATTTTCATCATATTTTTTATATAACTCGTCCATTACACAGTAAAGTGAATCTTTTAGTTGGTATAAATATTGTGTGTGTATGAGCTCAACTTCTTGTTGTTTATTCTTTGTTTTGGGGTTAATTAATGAAAAGAGGAATATTAGTTTTGGACTCAACATTGTTATATTATTACTACTGTTATTGTTGATAGAATTATTCACCTGGAGGTTATTATTCACCTGGAGTATAATTTAAAATTAGATTTATTATTATTATTATTATTGTTATTAAGTTTATATATATAAGCTAACACACTTACCTTCTCGGGAAAACTGTTCAAATAAATTGATTTATCTTTCAATTCTTTCACAATAAGGTTATTCTGATTATTATCATTTTTATTGCTAGTACTATCATCCGTTGGTACTATTGGGAAAAAATCTGTCAGTGAGCTATTGAATTTAATACTTTCTTGCTTAAAATTAGGAACTTGATTTACAAGTTCATATAATTGATTTAAGTACGATAATTTATCATCTTGGTCGATCAATAAATCGTGATTGATAGAGTCGAAGTTAGTGTTATTTTTCCAATTAAATCCACGAGGAATGGCATAACTGCTCCGATTATTTTCCTCAGAGCGACAGTAGGTTTCATCAAGCTATAATTGAAAAAAAATAACATGAATTATTGTATATTTATTGTTGAAATTAATTTTCGAATGAGCATGTTTGATCTCATTTATTTATCTGAACTTACTTTTTTCCATGCATGATTAATTTCGTAGATTTTATTTCTGATTGCAACATCAGGTTTATCCAGTTTCAAATCATTCATCGTTTAATTTTCAAATAGTTGTTTGCAATCTTGAAATCTTGCAATCACCGTCTTTTATACTTGATATACAAACACAATTAGTGAGAAACTGCAAAAATGCAAAAAAATAGAATTCGAGTTGTTACTTGAAGCTGTTAATAAATTCCGAATGCAATTTACAGTATACCAGTATATATATATATATTATATATAAAACTTACGAAAATAGTTACAAAAAACGAAAATTTATTGTGCAGGTCCTACCGGGGCTCGAACCCAGGTTTCGAGATTCAAAGTCTCGAGTGATAACCACTACACTATAGGACCTTCGATTGAATATAAGAGAATAATGGGTAATATAAATTATAAGGTTATCTCTGATCTCTTCGAAAAGCGATCTCTACTTATATCCCAAATTTAACACACCCAAAGAATATATACGAAGAAGTTATAAAGTAGGATTTGACGACCAACTATAAATTCAAACAAGAGCACTTCGGATGTTTTTTTGCTGGTGGAGTTTTCAGATTTTTGTGATCCGATGATCCGATATACTCTTATTAAACAACTAATGATCATTTGTAGTTGTAACTCAGAGTATGATGATGATACCTACCTCTTAAAACCATAATAAAGCAATATGACTTGCTGACTAATGCATGGTTAATAAATGGGACCATTTAACAATTTTAATTAAAAAGTAGCATTTGCTTGAAGAAACTAATATACTATACCACCCAACAACTGCATAGTATTTTTTCATACAATATTTTCATCAATAAAACTTATTTCACAATTCGGAATTCAGAAAACATACAAACATAAGACAATGAATATATATATTAACTATTATTGTTATTGTTTATTTCTCTTTGTTAATTGTAAATTCGAATTCTGATAATATTGATAATACAAAAGATCCAACTTTTCCTTCTCCGAATGTACACGGCATGATTGTGTATGATTCATTGTGATTCAATTGCTCCAATGCAAATGATGGTTCAGTTGAGCACTCTTGGTCAGGTGAGAATACAGATTCAAAAATTGGACTCGGTAATTCATCATTATTTGATGGATTATTCACAAATATATAAAATCCAATCATGCATCCAACTGTGTCCTATTTTATGAAAAAAAACGATAATTTAACATTTTAATGAATATTATGATAATAATAAAATGCTACCTTTTTGCACATGTTTCTCCAAGAAATACCATGTCTTGCTAATGTAATTCTAATACGCGAAGGTTCCATATTTCCAACTGGATAATGAAACTTAAGAATAAATTTAGGATTCTTCTTCCACATGCTTGATAAATGGCAACCACCTGCAGTTTGTTCAGTCCAATCCCCTTTATATTCAACAATAGTAATGATTATATAAATTATTATTAATGGAAGCAATAAGTTAAGTTAACATAATAAAATGGTTATAAAATCATTATAAAACCTGCTAGAGTTCTTGAAAATGTTTCTGGTAACTGGTTCACGAGCACTCTCTCTGAAGAAAACACTTCTAATTCATATTGACCTTTCACAGCTTTCTCATTGAGACTTGGAACAACAATAATTCCATTTGGCATCCATGCGCGAGGAAGCTTTGGGAAGAAAATACAACTTTCTGTTTTACTACTATACGTTGAGACTAGACTGTAATCAGATGGTTCGATGTGTAATTTCCTCAAAATGACTTTCGGAGCATCATTATATGACGCAGGGTTTGCATTAGCTTTGGCATCTTCATCATTATCATTTGCTGGTTTCTTCAAGGATGTAGCCTTCGCTAAAATTGGCTGTAAATTAATTTTAATAATTAAAACAAATTATTATTCTAAAAATAATTATAATAAAATTATTAAGATTACCTCTCCTAGAATATTCTGTCTTGGTTGTCTCTTCTTAATTTTCTTTGAAGAATCTTCTAAAACATCAGCTTTACACACAACCAAACCAACTGTAGCTTCCATTTTCTTTTGTTCAGCAGTGGATTGGCCTTGAGAATGTTTAGTAGCACTGCGATTTGTATTTTTATCAATTCTTCTTAAAACAATTTTCAAGTAGACATCTTCTTTTCCATATGGATCACCTATAATTATATAATCATTTCAATAAGATTTGTTTGAATGGCAATTATTTTCATCAAGAATATTATTATTATTATTAATTCTACGACGAATTATATTATATTACCGATCTCGACATGGTATTGAGGATTTTGACACCACTTTGGATTGTCTTTCAGGCTGCCATCAGAGTTCAGTATTTTCAAGGGACCACCAGTAGTATCCAAATCACCAACTTTCCTCCATTCCCCATTGAATAACGTTGATTCTAAAGGATTTATGCCTTCCAAAACAACAGGCTTTGATGCGAAAACACGCAAAATAAAATCACCTATGAAAAGAATAAAAATAATGAATAATGACAGCCATGGAGAATAAGAATCAGTTCATATAGTGTTCAGTGTTTATCCTAATGTTTATTGTTAAATTCTCTCAAATATTATTATTGTATTACCTTCAATTCCTTTTCTGAGCAAATTAGGCTTGATGTGATAATTATATTTGTGATCTATTGTTAATCCCCAGATTGAAGTTTCTTGTCCTTTAACTCTAACAAGTCCACTAGATGGATCAGATTTATCTGTGGCAAACACTTCAAATCCCGATACATCCCATAAATGAGCTGGTTGAGATGGTCCTTTGATTGATCTGGTGACTGTGACAAATATATTCGATGCTTGATCATGTTCATCTTCACCACCGCCCAGTGGAATCACTGAAATGTACACGATAGTAGTAGCAGAGCATTGCAGACGATACTCTGGATTGTTAAACCATGACGCATCACCATCAATGACACTAGCAGCAGTTGCCTAAATACGATAATTGTGATAATTAATGAATGATTGTCAATTGCTTTCTAATTATACATTATTTTGGTCATTTTTTATTTCTTGATAACGATAAAACAATCAACACACAATTTCATCCAGCATTCAAAGATGTAACTTATTCTCATGTTGATCTTACTTTTTGAATAGCATGTGTTTTGGAAGCTGCTGCATCTTTGATCACTGTGTCATGGTCACGTAAGGTTTGTAATGGTCCACTAGCTTGTTTCCCTCTACACTCTCCTCTTACACAATAAAAATTGAATTTATCATCTGGAAATAACTTACAGCAATATCCTTTATGGAAATGCTTTGTGAAATTTCGAAAAGAAATCCAAAAGTAACCTTGAGGATGCTTTCGTTTCCATAATACAGCAGGATCATTCTCTATTTCATGCAATAGGTCAGGAAACAAATCCCATTCATTTGAAGTGTCACTCCATTCACCTATGATATCATATGAAAAAAGGATGATTATAGGTTCAAATAAATGATAATTCTGATGAAACATTACTGATAACAAACTCATCCTAATACACTCACATTGAAATGCGATTTATCACAAAATATAATAATTTAACTAATAAGCAAATATTCTTTCATTGATATAATGATGGGATGTGCTAAAACTAATGCTACACTTTAAACGGAATGGTACGGTGAAAATGTCTTAAGTAATAGCTTACTAATAACTTATGATAATAAACTCACCAGTCCAGGAATATGCTCCATTATCCCATGGATTATGCATCAATATTAATTCATATCCACCAATATCTTTATATCCAATGACAGAATATAGCATATCTGGGATGAAGTATTCAGCGGCTTGCCCACCTGCTTTGAGACTACTCATGCTCGTGTCACCGTCTTGTTTGGTATGATTATCATTGACGTCATTACTATGATCAACAGCTAGTGTATCTCCAGAAAAACTTATTGCTGGATAAGTAACCATATCAACTTTACGCTCAACTGGTAGTACGAGGAATATCGAGTCATTGTCAATGCGACGTTTGAACTCATTCCACGCATGTACATCAGAAATATTATCATTTTTCGCAGTTTCATCTTTTAAGTTAATATGTTGGATTGAACCACCAGTAAGATGAAGTAATGCTTTTTGAACTTTTATATTTGGAATTTCTTCATAACTACCCATAGCTTTAGCAAACGCTTTTTCAACTAATGCAACCCATAATTCACCTGGATTATCCGAGTTTCCGTAGGCACAACGATACTTTCCCGTAATGTTATGCTTCAAACAAGGGAGACTAGTATCAGTTATTACTTCCACCCAATCGCCATCAACATAAAATCTACATGTATAGATGCCATACTTAAGAAAATCGTCTGGTCGTGATGCAAAAATATTTTGGATTAAATCATGTTTTGTATAGGCTGATATAGCCATGAGAGTACCCAAAAATACACTATCAGGTAAGCTTCCTTGATGAACTGACAATTGCTTGTATGTTGGATTGAAATATGATGGTTTGTCAAAGATAGCATGCGGTCGGCACCACCTAGAATAGTAGAATACAAATATAATTAATGAGAAACAAAAATCACAAAGAGATCCAACAAAACTTACTCAATTCTTTGGAAAATCTCGTCATCATACTCGGGTATAACTGTTTCGTTATTATATAAACTTTGTCTACTTGGTAAGAAATCAATATCTTCAAATAAGTCTCCAGTACCTTCAATCAAAATATTTTCAATTATTCTATCTTCATCTGTTTGATCTTCCATTGAAAGATTGAAATTGTTTGCACAAAATTGATCAATACAATATTTGTACTCTCAGCTCAAATAAATGATTGTATCTATACATACCGGTACAACATACAACATATTGAAAACTATTTTTTAATTTTTTGTTCAGCGACGGAGGTAAGAAAAACGAAACGGTTCATGATAATATTATTATTAAAAATAAAACGTTTCTTCTTCTTGTTAAATATCAACAAAATACAGGAGGTAATATGACCTCTAAAGCCACTGTTTGAATGATTTTTATCATGTAACCTTTCATTATTTACTCTGGTATTCTCCATTACAAATCCCTATTCAATTTTTTCACTCTCTAATCTTCCTCATCATCTTGTAGTAGATCTATTTATAATAATAATTTTAAAAAATCGATAGATAAAATTTCATTTTTACAAAACATTATTTTATGATGACATATTTTGCAAAACAGTAACAAAGAAAAAGCTGGTGCGAAGTAACTATTTGATCTACAATAGACATAATAGTCGATACTCACAACTCATTTTACTCACGTTTCATTTCAACAAACTTCTACCAACCAAAGGGAGAAGACGATAAACTACTAATGATGCTGCAGTTCGATGCTGAGAATCTCAAACAGTTTGCAGTAATATTAATTAATACAAAATTAACATTAAAACATTATTATTACTTTATATAATCAACCAATCATATTTAATTTTAAAGACAATTTAATGAATTAAGGTTCGGCATGATAAAGATATTTTGCTCCAAGTAGACCATCCTAAAACACTCCTCGCCCTTACCCTGATCACATAACAAGTACCAGCAATCAAATCATTAATTCGAACTTCATACGATAAATTATCATCATCATCATCTTGATTATTAGGACTATTATTAATGATAGTATAACTAACATCAATCCATTCTAGATTTCTTTGATTAAAGTTAGTTTTATTATTATGATTATTATTATTGGTAGTATGAATTACAGCTACTTGAACATTATATTCTAAATTTGATAGAGTTATCTTTGCTTCATCATTTACCTCATTATAATTTCTAATTGTACTATTATTTATTTCATCAAAGTCTCGAGTATACCAAGTAACATCAAGATAAGTTTTGCTAATAAATATAATAATCGGTTGACTGGGTGGGAGAGTTGGATAAGTTGAGATAATTTTACTTGAATTACTGTAACTTGACCAACCATTTTGATTTCTTTGTTTCATACGAAATGTGTATGTTTGTCCAGGAAATAAATTCGAAACATGATATTTTTGAGGATTTATGAAAAATGCTGGATTTGTTACATTAATCCAATGCAAATTATTATTATTTATAATATTGATTTTGCGAGTATGTTTTTTGTCGATATTAGGTGTTGATACAGTACTATTATTATCGATTTCAATATTACTGTAAGCTTCTCTCGCATTAACGATGTCTTCTATTTTGAAATTGCGAATCATTGCCATTTCAATTATATACTCGATGATAGGCGAGCCATTACTATTCCCATTTGTCCATTCAATTGTGATACTATTATGAGTTATATCATATTGAAACAAGTCGATATCAGAGATTTCTAACCCATCAAAACTATCTTTTCTCGATTTGATAGTATGGAAATTTTCATTAAAATAATGATTATTATTACTCGAATGAACAGATTTCAGTTGTTCATTAAAATGCCCAATTTCTTCACCTTCCTTATTATTATGCACTTTCCAGTTTTTGTTATTTCCTATTATTTCTAACTTTGATGGTCTTATGTGAAATGGAGGATCTGGAATAGTGGATGGAACACTCAAAACTTCAGACATTAAACAAGTCTCCCAATCAAACCAGTCAGAATCCTTATACTTCATTCGGACTCTAAACTTATATTTCCCGCCTGGCTTAAGATTCGATACTATGTAATTATTACTTGTGATAGTATCACTAACTGTGAAGTACTCATGTGACATATCAGATAACGAAAGCATTTCTGTCACTTCTGCTTGAGACGCTTCTATTTCAATTTTATTATTATTATTATTATTATTATTATTATTATTATCCAATAATGATTCACTATAATCTTGTTCAACTTGGGTAATTTCATCTATATTATTTTTCCTAGGATTATATTCTTTGCTATTTACAGTAATAGATTTCCTCATCGGACCAGCCAAATAACACATTTGCAACTCATATGCTTCAACCACTTGTCCATTAAAAATGATAGGTTCAAACCATGAAATATGAACCGATTGATCAGTTCCAGAAGATAAAGCATTATTAGATGGAGGAGTTGAGTTTTGTTGTTCCATACGAACACCCGGTGCAGGAGCAATAGGACCAGTCCATATACTCCACGGACTATGATAAATAAAAAATATAAAGTAAGAGATAATAATAAAGAGTGTTGTAAAAGAGTCAGAAAAGAGCATATTTCATAACGTAAACTAACAAAAGATAGTTTTTCCTTCACACAGTACACTTGAAGTTTCTCATCCTGGATATCCGGATATCAATCCCAGATCATACTGTACATCGTACACAGAAATAATTGAAGTAAAACAAACTACAAAATACGGTAAGTTTTACAGTTCGCCAACACTCCACAATACATAATTGAGAATACAAGTTAAATTATTACCTATATCCAATGGCATTATGACATCTTATTCTTATTCTATAATCTCGATAAGGAACCAATCCTGTGACATATTTGAATCGATAATCAAGATTAATATGCTTTAAAATGCGATGTTTTTTACTGAAATTTCCTTTATTATCAATAGGGATGGGATCTTCATCAATAATATTTGGATAATTATCAAAAACAATTTCTGATGGCATGTTATTGTAAGGCAGATTTGAACTACCAGGAGGGAAAGACGGAAGAATTTTCTTATGAGATTTTAAAATACTTTCAGTTTTATTGCTTTGATTTATATTATGCTTATTTTTTGACGAAATTGAAGAATTATCATTATTTAATTGGATAGATGCATCATTATTATGATCGTTATTATTTTTATCACTATTACTATTATCTACATTAATTTTAGGGAGGGCTAGGCCATTTTTTGCTTGTTCTTGTTGTATTGAAAGATTATAATCAACAACTTCTAATTGATAATGATCAATTTCACTTCCATTCATACGATCTGAAGGATAAAAAGTAGTTAATAATCCATTTACACTAATTTTTATAATTTCAACAGGTGGTGGCGCGCTAGGACGAGATGGAAGAGTCCACCCTTTTGACAATTTACTAAAATCAGACCAGCCTGACTTAGATCTACATCTGACTTTGAATGAATATTGCATATTAGGCATTAATCCTAATACCTGATATTGCAACTGATAATGATTCGTATAATCATCCAATTTAAAATAATAATTTTCATTTTCGTTTCTTTTGATATTCTTTTGATTACTTTTCATTTTTGAATCTTTTCTTAATTCTTTAGTGTTACTATTATTAGATTGATCATAATAATCATATTCATTATTATTCTCGTTGGTGATGCTATCCAAATCACTTTCTTCGACATTATTTAATGCAACAGAAACACATCGAATATGATATTGTAAAATGGGAGTATGTTCTTTCTTATTCAATAAAGGTGGTAACCATCGGAATATCAGACTGTCTATCGAGCGTGATATCAAGATGGGAGGATTGACAGACGGAGGGAGAAATTTCAATGCATCAGCACAGTCAATATGACCTTGTTTTAATGCAACCTATCATTACATAAATTCATTATAAACATTATTTCGATACTAACGACTCATACAAGGTCTCAATTATATCAAACATAGTAATACAAATAAATTAAATAAGTTAATGAATAAAATATTTCACCTCATACGGTAATAATCCATTGCCATTAATGATTGTTCTGTCTGCATCTTGTGAGAGTAAAAACTCAATAATTTCAATTCTACCTGACTGAGCAGCAAAATGTAATGCTGTTTGCTCTTTTCGAGCATCTTTTACATTGACTGATAAACCTGCTTTGATAAGCTCCTGTATTTTGATTGGTTAATAACAATAATAAATGAATAAATAAATGAATGAAAGAATAAAACAAACCTGCGCAATTTCAATTTGACCAAAATCAGCTGCAGCATGCAGGCATGTGTATCTCAGCTGTGAGTGAAGACTAGTAAGTTCTTTGCCATTCTGCAAAAAACGCTTCAAAGATCCAATATCACCACCAGCTGCAGCCATGATAAAATGATCATTATCCCATTTAGCTTGCTCTGTCTCGATAACATTAAGATTATCCTTCACCCAAATTGATGGTCGTAATCGAATCAATCGATCGATTTCATCTGCAATGATTTTAATGGAATTAATAGGATCAGATTGTTTGGAGGCAACAACTTCCATATAATGAAATATTTGTGCTTTTTTCAACCCACTTTGCCCACATAGCGTTATCATTATATCTTCGGTGCTCAATTGTTCACTGCTAGGAATGACATATGCTTTTCTTGTTGAACTATGGGCATGTTTTACAATAGTGCGAACTAATCGTTTAGCATTCATCAATGAATGAGATCTTACCTAATGAATGAATGTAGAAGCGACTCAAAAATTTGATAAATTCATCAAATAAATTAATCCAAATATGACAAGAACACAGATTTTTATTTAACATTTTAACATTACAAAACAATTATAATAATAACAAAATCATAATATATACAAATAATCACTAAAGAACTACAAGCAAATTTAGACTTACTATCATTGACGTTATAGCTGACGCTATTCTTAATCTGAATTGTGTTTCTCTTTCCCACTGTAACTTAGCTTCATCTTCTGATATCACCGAAAATACTTCATCGAAAGTCTCCTCTTCAAAAGCAGATGTATTAATCCATCCACATGAGACATTTATCCATAACTCCTTTTTGAGATGTGTTCTTATTTGTTTAGTTTCAAGCACCTACAAAACACCCATTCAACATTGAATCTTTTGATGAAAACTTAACTCAAAGCAATCATTATCATACTATGACTAAACACTAACTCGTTTGATTCACTACTAACCTTTAAACATACTCCTTTTTGAAGACTACAGACAACTTCGCCACGTTTTCCTGGAATGGTTAATGCTATCAATGGACGATGAGTAACAAGACATTGATCATTATCATTCATAGTTATTGAATGGATACTGTATATGAACTATATGTTGTGTGATACTATAAGATAAACGAACAATGAATTCAGAAGTAACAAGTAATAATTCACGATCAGTAATTAATTAATTAACTATGTTATGATATTTTTAATAGTTCTTACTGTAGTTCATAGCATGGTCAACGAGTCAATAACTAGAAACGTTTTGAAATCAACAAATCAACATAAACTATAAACTATAATCGAATATATGTGATATGATTGGTATGATAATATGATGCAAACTACGAAACTAAATTTTTATTGGGATTTTATAGAGATTTTGAGCCGTTTCGAAATAACTAATTACTTGCTATTATGTAATTTTAACTTCGAATATAATATTTAAATCATTTCAATTATTTCTTATGGGTGAATAGTAACTTATCCTAACTAAGCAACAATAGCTAACTTATTCGTACATTTTTGCAGTTTCATTGGTGACTGTGCAAGCGGTGAACGCACGAAAAAATTCAACTTCAAACTGTTGATGAATATATATCCAGTTCACCAGTGCTTCCAATTGCTAAATATTCAATTATTCAATTTGAGATTAAGGTTATTGCCCTACTTCATCTCTTCCAATTCAATTAACATTGCCAAGTGAAAATAGAAAATGTTATTGCTTCTCATACATTATGCTACACTTTTTCTTGTGCTCAATAATAAAGCGATCAATAGTTTTTCAACCAGTCATATGCGATCGATTCAGACAAGAGTGACAGTTTCTATGTCAACAACAGATACTCCTAAAAAATTGCAAAAGGTTGAGTTAATAAAATTAAACAGTAATTATTTAAAAGATCCTTTAAAAGAAGAATTAAACAATGACGAAATATTCGTGAGTCCCGATGCTGTCGTTGTCATTAAGTATCATGGCTCTTACATGCAAGATAATCGCGACAAACGCCAGAAAGGTGCGACAAAGGATTACCAGTTTATGCTTCGCTTGAAATCTCCTGGTGGAGAGATTACTCCAGAACTTTATATGAAATTGGATGAATTGTGCGATAAATATGGACAAGGTGATCTACGAGCTACTACCCGCCAAGCATTCCAATTGCACGGTATATTGAAAGGTGATCTCAAAACAGTTATATCGACTATTATGGAAGCTGGTTCATCAACTGTTGGTGCATGCGGAGATGTCAGCCGAAATGTTATGACCAGTCCTGCTCCATTCGTTACTCCAACATATGAAGCAGTGCGAACATATTCAAAAGTCATGGCAGAACTTTTTAAACCTCAATCTAATGCTTTTACTGAATTATGGTTGGGTGAAGAAAAAGTCGTTGAAATGGAATATTGGTTGAAAGATTTGCAACATGCTGGATTTGACGTTAAAGCTGATATGCTAAAAAATACTGGAACAGGAATTATTACTTCTGATCCAGTTGAACCATTATATGGTCAAAGATATCTACCCCGTAAATTTAAGATTGCTGTGACAGCTCCAGGGGATAACTCATTGGATATCTATACAAATGATATTGGACTTGTCGTTATAACAAATGAACAAACAGGAGAGTTAGAAGGTTTCAATGTCATGGTTGGAGGTGGAATGGGTCGCACTCATATGAAAGATACAACATTTGCACGAACTGCTGATCATTTAGGATTTGTGAAGAAGGAAGATGTGAATGAGCTGTGTAAATCTATTTTAGCAACACAACGCGATCATGGAAATAGAGAAGTAAGACCTAATGCCCGTATGAAGTACTTGGTTCACGAAAAAGGAATAGATAAATTTAAGGAGATGGTTGAGGTATCCTATTGCAATTCTTTTTATTTGAATGCTTAAAATAATGTATGAAATTATCACTTAATCATGATAATAGTCTTAGTGTTACATTCATTACTTTTTAAAAGGTATATTTTGGAAAGCCTATTGAGCCTTGGAGAGCAATTACTGAATGGAAATATCAAGATTGGATGGGTTGGCATGAGCAAGGAGATGGAAAGTTATTTGTTGGTATCAACATCGAACAAGGTAGAATTAAAGATGAGGGTAACGTGCGAGTTAAATCTGCGATGAAGAAAATTGTTAGTGAATTTGGCTTAACTATGATTCTTACTCCAAGTCAAAGTGTGATATTTAAAAATGTTCTACCTGAACAAAAAGAAAAAATAAATAATATTTTAGATGAACATGGATTATTGGCAATTGAAAACGTTGATCCACTTGTTCGAAAATCTATGGCTTGTCCAGCACTGCCATTATGTGGATTAGCCGTAACTGAAGCTGAACGAAGAATGCCCACTTGGATGGCAAATATGCGATCTTTATTGAATAAGTTGAATATGAAAGAAGAGAATTTGATCACCCGTATGACTGGATGCCCGAATGGATGTGCAAGACCTTATATGGCTGAAATAGGATTGGTTGGAGATGGACCAGAAATGTATCAAATATGGGTTGGTGGTTCTCCCTCATTGACTAACCTTGCATTTACATATGCTAACAAAGTGAAATGGGATGTGATGGATGATGCCATTGAAGCACTTTTAGTCAATTGGAAATTTAATCGATTAAGTGATGCTGAATCATTTGGTGAATTTACCACAAGAAAAGGATTAGAGGAGCTTACTAAGTTTTCAACAGAATATTCACAATATGTTAAGAGTAAACCTTCATCATTTAACAAATATTATCGTCCATTTTCCAAATCCAATAATGATAAACTTAACAAGTTATGGAGTAAATAAAATAATTATTATATTCTGTTGAATAAATTATAAAATTCATTCTAGTTTTGCATCATCTCTTTTTGATATTATTTACTGTAATTTTGATGTAATTATATTTTCATGTCTTGATGTTTTTTGCAGTTACTTTCGATTTTAATTACAAAATCAACAAATAATAAAATCCGTTCACTTATATTGAGCAACTATTGATTACAACACTATAACTCCATTGATTTTATAATCTTGAATGGTGCGCAATATTTATTGTGCCTGCCCAGAGCAATATATTAATACCAGTAGCTACCTTTTAATTCATTAATGAACGAACTATTAAGATACATAAGTTATTTCATAATACAGTATAATGTAATATGAATAACATTACTGTAATATAACAGTATTTTGAATTGTAGACGAACAATTTTAAGAAGGTAACGGATACATTTATGTGGGTCATAAATAGATGGGTTGTTTAATTTTTAGGATGAGAAAGAATGAAAGAATAGATGTGATGATCGTTTAAATAATCTGAAATCAGATTAAGGACAGTTGCTCTCAATTATTTTGATTTACAAGCGAAATATGTTGCAACTGCTTCGGTTATCATTTGGTGTGAATAATTCACCTATAATCCAATAATACCGAATAATTTATTTTTATTAATTATTAAGTTAATTTTTGGTAGTTCATTTCCTTATTTTCCATCTACGAATTTCCTTAGTATAAAAAAGTGTATGAGACCATGAACGCATCTATGGATAGTAACGAAAGCACCTCTATTTTACACAAGGATTTAAATAAAGTTAGTGGAACGAATAAAAATAATAATGGTGTTGGAAATAATACAAAGCAAGAATCATTCACTCTGGCAGAAATGTTTAAAGCAATGGATGAAGACTTTATTGGTGTAAATAAGGCTAGTTTTTTGTTTTTTGTATTACATGATAATATTTGATTTAAATAATTATTCTCAATAGAATGTGCATGATTGATTTGTTGTTTTTCTTTCTAAATTTTTTAGTCAACAGATGAAGTCTACATGTATAATGCTTCTGATGTACTTGTACAAGCAACTTGGGAGCTTCCTATTGTTATCCAATGGCCACAGTCTAAGGTTCGTTTCGAATTCGTTTCCAATCCATCTGAAATATCATTCGGCATAGTCTTCGTCGCTGCACCAGAAGAAGATCAAGATATTAATGACTTAGAAATTGAAACGATTGAAGAAATGAATCGTGTAAGTAGTGCCACTGAACCTATCGCAGGTTCTTTTGAGGTTCCATGCGAAGGAGTTGTATTCTTTATATGGGATAATAATTTTGATTGGAGTGCAAACAAGAAAATATCATATTCAATAGAAGTGGAACAGGTATCAGAACAAACTGCTAATCTTAGATAATTTTTCTTCAAACTACATATGCACACAAGTTTTAAATAAGTTGTGTTTGGGATGTATAATTATTTGATAATTCCTGTAGGATCTTATTACTATTTATTAAGGAGCATTTATAAAGTTATTCATTACTATAATAGCCAACAATATCATTACCAGATAAAATGAGAACAGAAAAATGTGTTCCATTATTAAAAGATACTTTAGAAGAGTTGAATATTGCTTATATTCGTTATGCTGATGCTCAAGATTGTGCAGAACATACTGAAGCTGATATTAGCTTTTTAGAAGATCAAATTGCTGCTTTAAAAGTTAAATTAGATAATAAAACAAAAGAAAAAAGCAAAGCAGAAAAACAAATTGAACAATCTTTTCAAACGATGGAATATCATGATCAAGTCTTGCCTGGATTGGCGATAAGGTACGAAATATATATTTATTGTTATTATTATTTCGAACAAGAAGATACAAGATGCAATTATCATTTATTATTATATTATTATTATTATCAATTTAAACATATTATTATTATTATTATTATTATTATTATTATTATTATTATTATTATTATTATTAATTTAATGCCAAAATCAACAATAATTAAGAGATTTGATATTGTCATATGGCCTTGTTGGATTGCTTGTTTGAAATATCTATTTTCTCAACCTCAGCATAATTATGATTTTGAAATAAAATAATCTCATATTTATGCTGGCTCCCAGCCTTGTCTATTCATTGTGTGAAATGTCTAGTTT
>VKHH01006228.1:0-23278 GCA_015144975.1 Epipyxis sp. PR26KG
AAATAGACAAAAGTTGACACTTTTCTGGTAGCTGAAGAGTTTTGTTATTTACTAACTTTTAATAAATCCAAGACTTTAGTGACAGTTGAGAGGAGGAGGTTAAACATTTGTTGTTGTTTTTATTGCCACCCTTTAATGCACAAGTTGTAAGTTTAATTAAAGAAACAACGCTGAAAGGAAAATGAAACATAGAAACTTGCATAAAGAGAGAGTCGATGGACAATTGCGAAGTGTGAATCCTAATGGTCCTCATTTGACCTCAAATAGTGATAAGACTTTTCAAACTGAGCTCGAAACTATCGTCTTTCAACCACTAAATATAACGATATGGATGTATTGGCACGACGGATGGAACCAAAACATTTCAATTATCGTGCAATCCTGTCATGCAAGTTGGGAAAACCACATACAAATCTATAACAACAACAACAACAACAACAACAACAACAACCAGACATTGTCACAGAAGTTATTACATTTTGAGATTATTCAACTCGATAAAAACAATGTTAATCATTATCTAATGGATGATGCAGACGTTTTAAATAATCTCATCAAACGCAATCACAACAAACTAGGTTTGGCACACACCGCAGATCTAATAAGACTTTTATTACTTCATAGATATGGTGGTATATGGGTTGATGCTACATTATTTTGTAATAAAGCACTTGAAAGTTGGTTAGTACCAATAATAACACAAAATATTTTCTTTGTGTTTGAAAAACCGGGTGGTGGTAGGCTCGTTTCAAACTGGTTTATTTATTCTAAATCGCATTCTTATATCTTGTCGCGATGGCTCAATGCATCACTAGAATATATCTCAACGGACCCAGTAACAAGTGGTGGGAATTATTATTGGCAACACAAGCTATTTGACACGTTATTGCAAAAAGATAGAAAGTTAGAGAATTTGTGGAAGAATACAACCAAGTTGAGCGCAATCGGACCACATATTTTACAACATAAAACGGGTATGATTGCTCACAGTAAAATAGTATGTTGCTAAATTATAGTTTATTTTCAGAATGTGTAATTATTCATTATTTACCAAGAAATATGTAATCCACATTACTATAGGCCCACTCGGTATCATTGCTCCACTTACACCTCAATTAAAAGAAATGGTTGACCAAAATGAGCAAGTAGTGCTAAAGTTAACATGGAAAATTAACTTAATAACATCAAGTGACGCATCTAAACATTATAATAACACAGTAGTAAATTATCTATTCACTTCGCATGGCATACATAATGGTATGTATACCGGTATTGATAATCATGATGTACCAACAACAAGGGTATTAGCTGAAAAATTACAACACAATATGGACAGTGGTACATTAATGCAACAGCACCTACTTGATCAAACATATACAATGATTCATAAAAACAAATATGGAAGTATTATATACCGGAATAATGTGAAACAATATATTTTGCTTGTTTTGTTTGCGGTTATATTGACCTATTATTTGTTACGTAAAATACGTTATTGCTCAAGCTGATGAAGACGTTTCAGTACTATTTCTGAAAGCGATCAAGAATAATCAAAAACAAAAGTCGTCCACATCTGATGTTGCTGGTACTTCAGCTATTTATGAGGCTAATCTTATGTATCGTTCAGTTGCACACATCATCCCAACATCAAATATGGTAGAAAGACTGTTGAGTAGAGCAAAATTAATTCTAACCGACAGAAGAAAATCACTAACCCCACTTCATTTTGAACAAATAATGATGCTTAAAGTTCAATCGAGAACTTTGGACAGTAGAGCTTATTGACAAAATTGTTAGTTCGCTGGGGAGAGATAATGTAGATGAAGATTTTGATGGTAACGCATTTATTCAAGCGATGGATGAGATTTTAGAAGGAGATAATTAATTGTATTTGTTTGATTACCGGTAAATTGATTGCTTTAATTCATCCAAACATCCATGTATGGGGTATGATACCTACTGGTAAATATATTTCAAATTAATTTAAATAGTATTTATTTAGAATTTGCTTGTTTTATAAGAAAAGTTATTGAGAAATATATTTATTTTACTTGATCTGAAAAATAAATAACTCCTACTTATACATGATGCACACGGAGTCGTAGTTTTATTTTTCTATATCATCTCTATTTTTAGTTTTTTTTATAAGAAGGTCAGTTATCAGCTAATTGAATGACAACAGATACTGTAATGAAATAAGATCAAATATAAATTTAATTTACGAACAATAAATATAAATTTTCATAACTTTTTTTAACCCAAGAAACAAGAAACTATTGAACATATCCCATAGTCCATAGTCTATCATTTAATTGTATTATATATATATTATTATATTTTATTATATTGCATATTGCATTATACAATTATAACATCTCAGCTATTACCATATAGACAAATTTTACCATATCTATCACTAGCTTCTTTTTGAAAGGATGATATTCGCAACTGGTAGTAATTTCTTCGGACAGCTTGGGCTAGGTTCGCGTGTGAGAGAGTCATCGCACCAACTCTCTCCATTTGGTAGTTCAGAGGACAATAATATTGATCCAAATAGTATAGCTGATATTCAATGTAGCTCACAATCTACTTTAGTATTGAATAAATCTGGTAATATTGCGTTTTGTGGTGCTCTAAATGGAACCATATACCCAATACTCACTCCAATAGATATTCCTCTACCATTAAAATGTATTCAAATTGCATGTGGTAAAAAACATATGCTAGCATTAATGGAAAAATCTATTGTTCTTTCATGGGGATTGGGTTATTTTGGTCAGCTAGGTCATGGAGATGATAATAGTTTAGAAAATCCTCGCATAATTAATGCATTAGAACCTAAAAAGTTAGGTTCAAAAATAATTATGATTGCTTGTGGTGGTTCTCATAGTGCAGCATTATCAGAAAATAATAAGTTATTTATGTGGGGATTAAATCGTGGTGGTCAATGTGGAGTTAATTTGAAAGTAGATTCTATAATGGAACCAAAGCCTATCGAT
This sequence comes from Epipyxis sp. PR26KG, assembly GCA_015144975.1. Lineage (NCBI taxonomy): Eukaryota > Chrysophyceae > Chromulinales > Dinobryaceae > Epipyxis > Epipyxis sp. PR26KG. The sequence goes on from VKHH01006228.1 coordinate 3,000, forward strand.
ACATCTGAGTTAGGATCTTCAGCTAAGATACAATCAGTTGTATGTGGTAGAAACCATAGTTCACTTCTCACCACAGGTGGAAGAGTATTTACGTGGGGTGAATCAGGTATGGGTAGACTTGGATTAGTTGAAGTAAGGAAATATCAACCTTATCCAACAGAAATACAATTATTTAAGACAATACCAGCTCATTCCATTGCTTCTGGTGACTTCCATATGCTTGCATTAGGACATGATGGAAATGTTTATTCATGGGGATGTGGCACAGATGGTCAAACCGGGCAATCCAGTTTACTTAATGTAAGAACTCCACGTAAGATTGAAGCATTAGAAGGATTACAAGTCATCAATATCCAATGTGGTCATATGTGGAGTATGGCAATTACAATCACTGGTGCATTGTATGTGTTTGGATATAATGATGGAGGATGGTTAGGAATATCTCGTCCATTATCATTACCAATCATTGATAATGAATCACCAGCTCAACTAATAGAACATCCTAATATTCATATTTTCGATTCAAGACATAATATTATTGTACCACAATTATTAGAATTAAATGAATGGAGAGTACAACAAACACGTGGAGGTAGTGGACATATGATATTATTTTGTATTCCTATGGCTTCTGCATTAGTTAAAGAAAAAGCAGAAGAAAAATCTAAATTATATAATAATAGTAATAATAATAACAATCATAAAAATAATATTAGCAAACAAGTACAAGAAGATCAAGTAATGGAATTCGATCCAAATGAGTTGAAATTAGAAAGTACTGATGGATTAACACCACGTGGATCAACATCAAAAAAGAAAAGTGTTGGTGAATTATTAATGTTAAAAAGTAATTCACAAGTAAGTGGAGAGGAAACTATACCTAATAATAATAATAACTCACCATCAAAATTAAAAGTTGATCGAGAAACCATTGAAAATTGTGAAAATCAAATGATTACATGGAGTCGACATAAGAAATTATCTGATATTTCATATGCTCTTGGTATTGGAGCTAATGCTAATGTGCAAGATAATGTTGGGAATACTCCATTAATTACAGCATGTCAAAATGGTCATATTTCTGTATGTCAATTACTTATCAGACATGGTGCAGATTTAAATAAACCTAATTTCAAAGGAAATACTCCATTACATTTCTGTTTTAATTATGGTTATGAGAATATTGGAGCATTATTAATTGAAAATGGTGCTGATGAATTCCAAACGAATGATGATGGATTAACTTGTTATGAAGGGCTCTGCAAAGAAGATTTGGATTATTTATGAGCTATAATAATATAATAAGAATAATATAATAATAATTTGATAAAATCATATTATATTAATTAGATGTGATATTTTGATAATCGTATTGGTAGTATTTATATAATATCCGATGATCAACTGTATATGAATGAACATTACTATTACAATTATAATATGCTTGACTAACCAGTCATCCATTATCCCATCATATCGTAATTATGATTTATATTATAAATCAACAGAAATAGAACTGAAAGAGAAAAATAAATTATCTCAAAATTATTATAATTAAGATTTTTTTTGAAATATTATATATTGTATAAAAACTATTTAACTTTTTAACACTTCTAACTTTTGACAATATTTTTTATACTTTTTTCTGATCATTTTTACATAACCGTGTATGACGGTCCCCCTCCCCCCTCTGGTACAGTCCATTTAATATATTCTTTCGGTGTTTTAATTGAGCAACATTTGCAATGAATGCAATTTTGACTATTTATGACTAGTTTCCTTTCACCATTTTCATCTGCAGGTGTGTATTCATAAACTCCAGCGGGACAAAACCGCTGCTCAGGCCCAGCGAAGGTTTTGATTGACACTATAATAATAATAATAATAATAATAATAATAATATAATAATAATATAATAATAATAATAATTAAATTTATTAAAATAATTATTATTAAGAACAAGATGCAACAAAATCTCTTAATTTTTTTATAATAACCGTTAATTATTATACAATTATGTTTAATTATTATAAAATATAATAGTAATAATAATTATCTTAAAAAATAATAATAATTATAATAAATATAATTATAAAATTAATCATTATTATGAATTATTATTATTATTATTATTATTATTAACAATAATATAATAAGAATGTGTGGTTGTTTGCTCACCATTTGATGGAATATTTTCCATTCCAGTTTTTACTTGTAAATGAGATGGTTGATCATGATCATGATAAGTACCTAGAATAATCACATGCAAAATAAATTATTAAAAATAATGAATTGTATAGTAAGGCAATATTATTGTGTTTTGATTCTAAAATATTACAAATAATTAAATATCATTCATAATTATTTGGTTCGAATCCCATCCATGATAATATCCTTATCGATATTATAATTATAATGCAAATAAAAATAAATTACTATAATATAAAAATAATATAAAATAATCAAAGGTACATTTGAAACTAGTATAATGAGATATAACATAACAATCTAATTAATTCACTCGTTCATTCATTATTTCAGTATTATCTAAATAATTATTAAGGGAATACGGTAATGATAATACTGGCTTTTATTTATAATTATGATAACAAATTATAAATTTTAAAAATAATTTTGAAAATAAAAAAAATATTAATATTAATAAATTAAATCATAATTATGATCTTACCAGAACGAGTTAAATTAGTTAATAAATCAAATGATAAAATGCCATCAGTTTTAGGATATTTGATTTCTTCAAAAAGCTTTGATTCTTTTGTTTTTTGAGAATCTTTTTCTTCATTTTTAAGTGTCCAAGGTTCTTTACCTTTCGTTATGAAACAGCTGAATGCGGTATGAATTAAACCAGGTAATAAACCATAATGAAAAGATGAATGACAATTTCGAACTATTTTTAATTCATCTCCAATCCATGATGCATCTGTAGCTATTTTTAATATATCATATTTTAATACATAATATTTGATTTTTTTAAGAAAAATAATAATAATAATAATAACATTAATTACAATAATAATAATAATAATAATAATAATAATAATAATAATAATAATAATAATAATAGATTTTATAAAATACAGTTTGATTTTAAGAAATTTGTTGACATCGAATAAAATTATATAATATGAAGATTATTATATAATAATATTAAGATTATAATACATTATTTATAAAAAAGAGAAAACATATAAAATAATGATAATATTATTTCATGGCATGTTAGCATTGCATCATAATATCATAGTAACTAACTTGGTTCAAAATCGGTCATTTCAATTGGTTTATAATTAGGATTTAGATTATTAAAATATTCTTCTCCTTCACTGGCTACACTACGATTTCCTTCAGCGATAAAAGATTTCACAAGAACTTCAGCAGCAATCATACCAGATTTCATAGCTAAATGAGAGCCTTTTATTTTGATAGAATTTAGGAAACCTGCAGAACAACCTATTAAAGCTGCTCCTGGCATAGTGAGTTTGGGCAAAGCATGATAACCACCTTCATTTAGAACACTATGTGGGTAACAATTAGTGGGATTATAATTATAATAATTATTTGTAAAATAGGAATGAATCATGGTTTAATGAGATGATATTTACCGTGCACCATAAGATATACACTTTCCTCCAGCAATATGCTTTGCTACACTAGGATGATGTTTCCATCGCTAAGAATATTCATATATTTTATAATATTAGTTGATTTATTAATAAACCATACATTATAAATTGTATTCATAATTATTGCTGTTATTATATTAATTCAAACATAAAACCTGGAATTCTTTGTATGGATTAAGGTAAGGATTCGCATAATCTAATCCAACAACAAGACCCATTAATACCAAATTTGGTTCCATATGATATAAAAACGATCCACCGAATACAGTGCTCATTGCACTATCTTGAAGTGGCCATCCTAATGAGTGTTGAATATGACCAGCACGGAAATTTTCTGATGGTACTTCCCATACTTCTTTCAAACCTAGACCGTACGTTTGCTCATCTTTACCTATACGAAGATTAAACTTATTTATAACTTCTTCTGAACAAGAGCCACGGCAACCTTCCGCGAATAAGACTTGTCTACCAATTAACTCAATGCCTGATGTGAAAGTATCTTTTTGTGTGCCATCTTTCGCGATTCCAGCATCTTTAGTAGCCACCTGTCATAGAGAAAGAAAAATCAAGATAATATTAGCATGTAAATTATAGTAGTAATAAACAATTTACCCCAATGACTGCATCTCCAGTATCATTATATAGAACTTCAGATGCAGAAAATCCTGGATATATCTCAACTCCAAGTTCTTCTGCTTGTTGTGCTAACCATCTAACTAACTTCGATAAGCTAATAATATAATTACCTTGGTTATTTAACTGAGGAGGCATTAAGAAATGCGGAATAGAGTATGCATTTGTTTCAGTTAAGACTAAAAATTCATCTTCTTTAGCCATAGTTTCAAGAGGTGCTCCTTTCTCTTTCCAATCAGGTATTAATTCATTTAAAGCTTTTGGTTCAAATACATTTCCTATTGTAAATAAGGAATATTGATTAAAATTCTAACTCAGTGCCTTTAATCTATTAATAAATATTCATCGCTCGTGGTTCAATAATAACCTGATAAAATATGTGCTCCAACTTCTGACCCTTTCTCAATTACACAAACACTTAAATCGAGACCAGACTGAATTGCTAATTGCTTGGTTCGTATAGCAGCAGCTAATCCAGCTGGTCCAGCACCAACTGTTATGACATCATAATACATTTTTTCTCGATTCGAAGAAAACTGTGCTATACCTAAGCAAGTCATACGAGACAGATTATTTTGTGTTCTCAAAATTGTTCTTACTTTAGACAAGCGCAACATTCTACAGTATTAATTTTTCTATTTGGGATCTTGAAGCCAAGATTCTATGAATGCTGCGATTAACCAACTATTAAAGTTATGTATTATTTGATTATTTGGTCAAGTTGATGTTGTGAATTGTGTAATGTACAGTTGAAAATTGATAAAATAAAAAAAAATTACTAATAATAATTACTAACTTTACTACTGATGAGAAGCTTAAAATCACATAGTGAAGCAAGTATAACTTTAAAAACACTTAAGCTCTACGTTAATTCCATTAGAATGAATGAATGAAAGAAATATGGATTTTTCTATTATTTCATTCAATATCCAGCACAAAAATTTACATATCCTCTCTTCGTTAGCATCATCAACCAGAAACATACCGTCATTCTATAGCGAGAAAAAAGTTCTGGTTCAAGAGCTTTATTACGTCTTTGGAGATTTGATTATTCGTCATTCATTCTTTCAAAATAAAAATGGATAAAAACGATCTTATCTTATCAGAAATTACAATACATGAGTATACATTGTACGATTTACTATTAGCAAAATATACTACTGTAGAATCATCGAAAGGTATCAAATGCAGCAGATTCAGATTTCAATGGTCTACCCATTAAATGAGCATGAGCATCCTAAAATACGATATAAAAATAAGTAAAATTAATATGATGATGCTCTAAAGACAATAGTAGCATGTAATCTTTTACTATTGAAATATATTACTTTGATTTGAAGTTCGCCACTAAGAATTGCTGCCACAGCTCGAAATATTGGTAGCTCTAAATTACATTGATCAGCGAACTGTACAGCAACAGTAGCTGTTGGAACACCTAAAATTATTTTAATAAGAATTATTATTGAGGTTGCACATATGTCTATTCCAGTAAATCAATGCTAAATTTGTTCATAATACAAGATATGGTAAAAATATAAATAATGTATAGAATACCTTCAACAGTCATTTCTTTCATAACTTGTTCAATATTATCACCTCTAATTAATGCCATAAAAAATTATTGAAAGATATTTTTATTAAATAATATAAAATAAAGTATTTCTACCGAGTGAGTCGTATTCCAAGGGTGCGATTGCGTGATAAATCACCAAAAGCAGTTAATATAAGATCTACAAAAACAATACCAGGTGCACGGTAAAACGAAATATTATCAAAAATATTATATTTAACAATAATTAACCTCCAATTCCAGCTAATCCACTGATTGTTTGTGGCTCCCCTCCCATTGCTTTACATAATATTTGCAATTCTTGAGAGGATCGTGTTATATACGCTGCCATAGTATTGATTCCCCTAAACCAAACATGAACAATAATGATAATTTTTATTCACATTGAGATACGATAAAGAAGGTTACAATAATTATTTAAGTAAATATATCAGTAATTTTATCATTACATTCCTGATCCTTCGATAAGACCAGCACCTATTGCTAAAGGATTTTTGAGTGCACCACCAAGCTCTACACCAACAACATCTTGTGAAGTATAACAACGAAAGAGAATTGATGACAACATGCGTTGAACTTTAACAGCATGATAAAGATATCGACTAGCAACTACTACAGCAGTTGGTTGATCCATCATTATTTCTTTTGCAAATGATGGACCAGACAATACACAATATGGTTGTTCACGATCTAATGCTTGATTTATTGCAATAGATAATAATGATCCGTTTTTCAAATATAAGCCTTTCGCTGTGTTACAAAGAAGCAAATTAGGGTCGATATACTGTTTATTTGTTCGTAACCAATCAGGTACAGTTTGAGTGGGTAGTGCTAATATAACTAAATCAGCACCAGCCAAAGCTTCCTCTACAGAATTACAAGCTATAACATTGTCAGATAGTTTAAACTCAGGAAGATATTGTAGATTTCTTCTGTGTTCATTGATACTGTTGACCATATCTATACTTCGTGCATACAAGCGAACAGTATGACCTCCTCTTCCTATGTGAAATTACCATATATATACCCAGTAAGAAATATAACGACAAATTGCATGAAACATAATAATCGACATAATATCTTGTAAACATACCAGCTACGTGAGCTAAAGCAGTACCAAATGCACCCGCTCCAATCACTGCCACTACTCCACTGTTACTTTCTTTATGAATTAGCTCAGTTGGCTGGATATCAACACTATTTCAAAATAAGTACTGTAATTAGAAATTGTTATTAAATTTTTTGAAAGAAACTTCGGCTTCATATAAACCAAACTAATATGAATACCTCATTGTGGTCTGTTGTAAGTCAAAGTTCGAACTTCAAGTATTGTAGTATTGTTTATTCTTTATGGTTCATGTTGGTTTATTTTAATAAAATTACAGTAGTTATTAATGATTAATAAACTGTCCATATGCTGTACAGTAACTGAAATTAAATTGTGAGTTAATAATAACAACTATGTAATTGAAATTTTGATTTTCCCAACAAATAAAAAAATCAAGGTGGGGGATATAAACAACCCCCTGGATATAAAAATCAAGGGCATCAGTTTATGTTTCATTCGTTTTTCAAGAGAACGAATTTCAAGGGAATAAAATATTCAGAGGAAGGAACTGCAAAAAAGAGCCAATCCTGCAATACAATGAATTATGCAGCAGAATGATTATATTAAGTGTTACTGCTAGTGTTAGTAACTTATGAACTTATAATTAATAATTTTTATCAGTGCATCATCATAAAATAAATAAATATCTCTTCACTTCACCTGGAAAATCGTAAGATATTAGTTTAAATATCTGCTCGATTTATTTCATTGTGTTTGTATTTTTGAAGTTACTGGACTGAGGTCACAATCAAATTGAAAAAAATCAAATTTACATTAAAATTATACAAAATTTCATGCATTTATAAGTTAATAGTTCTCACTCCATTTTTATCAACTACCTTGATGATGAATATTGGTTGTGAAATAAGAAATCTTGTTTTCAATTCATGAAGGCATTTTTTTACTACTTCCAACCCTTCATCCAAATTCATTCCTTTTCTCCAATCACGATCAAAAACCGATAAGATAAAATTTGCTGCATAGCCATGTGCACCGAAGTCTACTTTACACAAAGCAGATAGGTAATCCATGTAATATAGCGACACTTCTCCTGGTTCATCATAACCGGCCAATAAAAGATTTGTTTGATATGGACCTTTGCGAAGTGCTTTAGCGAGCTACAGTAAACATTGATGATAATGAAACAAAGGTTGAGAAAATATTTTTATTTCAAATTTCATACAGTACCTCTCCACGTATGTAATTGGCAGCAGAGTGATTGCTCAATTTGACGTCATTATTTAACTCATATAATTTCATATTCTTTGCAATATACTCGTTGAAATTAGCACAATCAGCCGCGACACCAGAGCCTACCAGTAACTTGTGAGAATCTAGCTCAACAATCTGCAATTTACAACAATGGTTCAATAAAAATTAGAACATTGTAATAAAAAATGTATCGAACCTTATCTTCATCATGTTTAAACACTAATATAGATCTTGCAGCTGAAGCATCAGCAGCAACAATAGCAAAACCATCTCCTACCAAAGCAAACGTTGAATCCATATTGACGAATTGTTTATTATGAAATATTTTTATTTCTTCGCAACAACTTTCATTGCAATGATGTTAACTGTTCATTGTGTTATCAAATCTTTCGATTTCCACAATTTTCTCGGAATTATTTGAATGAACCAGCTTATAGCAATCTTGAACTAACAGTTTATTTATATTTTGTGCGATCAGATTGTAAAATAATATTGTATTTTAAATACACTAGTTACGGTACATTAATTAATCAAAGGTTTCCCAAAACCCAAAAACCATCTTTGATCCCAGGGATCATTTGAAATCCAAATGTTAAAAATTTCCGCGAAGTATATAATATAAGTTATTATTGATTGAATCGCAGATGCGATTATAATATACTAGTATCTTAATTCTTATTAAAAATCAATTTATATCACGGAAATTTATTTGTTGTTGAACGGTTTCTTCTTCTGTTTCGTAGATTTGAACATTCGTTTGAACAATGTCATTTGAGAGCAATCTTGAATTGGATCTGAGACTGGAACTTGAAAAGCTTGGTATGTTATATTGTAATGCATTGAAACATCGTACAGTACTTACCTGTCATTGAATATCTCGTGTTCTTTGCAATATTAAAAAGTGTTAATTATTTTATCGAATGCTTTTACTTTGTAACAAAGCCAAAATACTTGAATACAAATGAATAATGCAATAAATGTTTTTATATTTTCAACAATCTTTAGAGCTCCTGTTTCATAGTGATGATGTAGAAGTAGAAAGTAACTCAATTGATTTCAGTCCATCTCCTCAAAAAATAAAAAAATTACCATTACCAACTAAAGATGGTAAACATTCTCAACGGTCAAGTCTTTCTGTATTTGAATTAGCAGCAGCAGAAGGAGAAAAAGAAGAATTACAAGGTATATTCCTGTCTTGAATAAATTTTATAATATTATATAAGTAATGTAAATATAACTTCTTTTTTTTTAAGATAAATTACAAATATTATTAGCAAAAACAGAAGAAGTTGATGGCAAATTATTAGAATTAAATAAAAATAATGCAGAATTAGTATCAAAAAATAATCTATTAATAAAAGAAAATGATGAATTACATCAAAAATTAATAGAATTAGATTTTCAAAATTCTTTATCAGCTAAAATTAAGAAAGATAATAATCCTGATACATTACATAGTGAAATTGAATATAGACAAGTTGAGTTTCGTTTAGCTGAGACACGTGCAAGATTAGCTAGATGTTTACAATCATGTGAAGATATTTCATTAGCAAAAGATGCAGCAATACGAGAATTAGAACAAGAAAGAATTGCTCGAATACATGCTGAAAAAGAAAGAGATGCTTATAGTGCTGCTTATGAAGCTTCATTAAATCATTTTGAAAAATGGTCATTATCAAAAAGAAACAAATAAAATTCATTTTATTATTATTATTTATTAATTATTTATTAGTTATTATTATGTATAATATCATATTCATTCAATCAATACATACTGTTTTCGTGTAGTATCATAATTAGAATATTTTATACCAGAAAGAAACAATGAATGCTCAATAATCGTCCTCATTGTTTTGAAAATAAATGGAATAGTGTGTCGGAATTATGGCATTCATTGTTTATTGTGTTAAATGTAAGGCACCGGGTACCGGAACTGAGTATTTGACAATATTAATTTTGACAGTATTAATCATAATAATCATAATTGAGATTAAAAATTAATAATAAATGTATATAATATGCAAAAAAATAAATGTGTATTAAGAGAAGAGGGATGTTAATATTATTTTGTCGTTATTATTTTATTTCATTCATTTTTTTTAAAGTTTATGTTTAAATGATTTAATGATAGAATTCTTGTGGTTTTATGTGAGATCATTATAATATATGCTCATATGTCATGTGGTGTGATATTTGTTATGATCATAATCGATAATCGAATAGGAAGGAGTTGTGTTATTATGCCACGTTTAAACCATATTTTTCTCTATGATGGATTCATTATAGAAATTATAATCCAATGACATTTATTTTAAATGAGCTAATGTGGATTGTTATTAGGAGAAATTTTAGAATTATTATTATTTTAATTCTAATTTCTCACTAATTAATCGTGTCACAACTTTCTTATTAATTACATTTTATATTATTTCATTATTTCTCATCATATAAAATCTGTCATATTATCTTGTGCACGGACTTTTTCAATCGATCTCGCTGCTCCTAATACATCTTCTCCACCAGATAATCGTAACAAATCATTCATATCTCTGTTCGATGAATTATTATGAGCATGTCTACCCCAGCGATCTCGTCTCGTCTCCTTCACTCGTAATTCTAATGGACCATGAGCAAATATACATTTCCCTTTTTTTCTCATTGGACAACTACTGCCATTGGCTGCTTCCCAATGAGTACATAATCGTGTTCGATATTTTAAATCTGTTGCAGATTTTGTTAAATGTGATGGACGTGTTTTTTTTAATCCTTTATTATTTATTAATAATGAAATTGACCCATTTCTACCTTCAATCCAATCTGAATCATCTCTAAACCAACTATTACATCTTAATGAAGTATGAATTGCACTTCCTTGCCATATCACACAATCTATCTGAGGGCTCGTAGTCATACTCCCTTCAGATAATAGTATACTATTTATACCATTCAGACCTTCGAATGTTATATTATTGTTATTATTATTAGAACCATTCGGACATGGCGATAATAAAAATAAATCATCATTTATTATACTTTTTTGTGATGTATTTAATAATAAATTATTATTATTATTACTATTACTATTATTATTATTATTATCAACTTTTAATCTGGAATTCGAATAATCATCTTTTGGAAATAATAAACTAAAATATTTTTCTGATGAAATAAATCGTTTTGCTACATCAACACAATGTAATAATAATTTAGGAAACCTACGATCAAAATAATAATAAAATTCTGTTGGCATTGAACCAACAGTATTTTTAATTTCAATTGATAATTCATGATAATGATGTTTTTTATTACGTATCACACGTAATAAATCACGTACAGAATTAGCATCATATTTTCTATATTTTCCCATATCTTCTAATAATAATGAATCTAATTTCCGATCCCATCTACTACCAACAATACTCATAGCATTCGATTCAATCATTAACATAAGATGTGAATCAGCTGATTCTTGTTCTAAACGATCAGAAAATTCAACTAAAAATTCTAATCTTTTATCTGTTGGCCAGAAAAATGAATGATAACATATTTCATTACTTGATGGTCTTAATAATGGATCACTTTGTATCATATTTTTCACAAGATCATATGCATCAGGATATTCTGATAATACTGATAAATTATAATTATTATTTATAATATTTGCTTCTCGTTCAAACCATTGACCAAATGGATGATCACCTAATGATAATACATAATAAATCACACATCCAAGTGAAAACACATCTACATTCTGAGTTCTTCGAAGTGAACGACTGCTATTATTATTGTTATTATTATTATTGTTTGTCAATGGAAGACTTGATTTCACTTTCACAGATGATGCAGTGTCTTGTGACATGGATGATTCATTCGGATCAGATGACAAATTATCTTTATTATTATCCAAAATATTATTATTATCAAAATTATGTCTACTTTTTCCACTTAAATATAACCCACCACGATTCCTCATCATTAATAACTCAGGTGCTTGCCAACCAACTGTTCCAACTGCACCAGGATCATGTGATTTCTTCTTATCTTTATCCATGGTCGTTGAGAATGTATATGACATGGTAGAAAATGAAGAATCCTCACGATCTAATTGTTTAGATAATCCCATATCACTGATTTTTAATGTATAATTACCAAGTCGACTTAAATATGATTTTGAAATATTTATATTATTATTATCATTATTATTTGAATTATTTTCATTATTATTATTAGTGTTATTATTATTTTTATTTCCAAGTTTGATTGGATTTTCTGCACATAATATATTATGTGGTTTTATGTCACGATGAACAATTCGATGAGTATGAAGATGTGATAAGCCAAGAGCAATCTAATAAAAAATAACAACAATATTAATAACAATAATAATATTAATAATAATAATAATAACAATAACAATAATAATAATAATAATAACAATAATAATAATAACAATAATAATAATAATAATAATAATAATTATGTTTTAAGAGATATTTGATCTTTTATTTTTTTATAATAATAATAATAATAATAATAATAATATATTGTATAGATTGTCTGAACAAAGCTTGAAAGAATTCTTAACAGCAGAAGTGTTGGAAAAGTATAGTTTTCTTTTTAAACAAAAAACGGAAAATAGTTCCCCTGATGGTACTAATCTTGAGACATGGCTACAAAAGATGTTAGCACAAATGCAAGTCTCAATTGAACATCATGTCAATTCTGCTATGGATGGAACAACAGCATAATAATATAATAATAATAATTATTATTATTATTGTTTAGCTTGTTGGTCATTTGTATAAATATGATATAAGTATTGGGTCATATTTAATAATATGATGAATTTATTTAAAACTAATTAAGTTTGTATATATTATTTTATTAATATATTAATATTATTTTTAATACAATTGTTTTTTGTTTATGTGATAATATGCTTTAAGTAATAATTACCTAATATTTTAAATAGAATTATAATTTATTAATAATTTCCTATTACTACAATTGTTCGAAATATTTTTAGTTAGGTAAGCGATATCAATAATAGGTGTATAACATTCATCTCAAAACGTTCCCAAATTATTTTATTATTAATGTAGATTATTCTATTTTTTATATTCTTCTTCTTTTATAAATTATGATAAAATATATTCTCATTAAAATTTTCATTTTGATCCCAATTACATGATGTTAACTTATGCCTTATGCAACTTACAAGCATATAATTTCAACATTGGCAGCAACGGATTCCCCTCTGCAGGTGGAAAATTAGCAATGAATGTATGTTACTAACTTAGAATAAATGGTCAAACTAACCTTAACCTTAACCAAAAGTTAATAAAAATGAATATAACTTTGATGTGCAATAATTACTGTAGATTTTTCCGTTGAGTTACTAGCCTTTATCAATACCAGAATCTTGTCAAATCGATATTATATTTTACGAAATTGCAATCATTATATTAATATTTTATATGAAATACTTATGTTTGATTCGAACATAATGCAGACTTAAATAAAATAAACAAAAATTCAAATTTAATTCTGTTTTAAAAGATTAATAAACCAATAATGAAACTATCAATAGATAAAAAATTTCACTTTTGGAATCAAACAAGTAATAAATCACAAAGAATAACTTGAAAATTTAAGAAATTGAAATAAAAGCAATTAACTTCGATAAACTATTGTGATGTCTCATTATTATAATCATTAATGGTGCGATTTTCTCTATTTTTCTTTTCCTCTGCTCTAGCTGCTCTAGCTCCTCTTGGAGAATGAATTTGTTGATAACCAGCAACACGTGAAATATGCGGATTACTTCTTATTAAATCCATCCAACCAGCTTTCGCCTCTGGAAATGCATCAAATGCTGGTATATATGGTTTAATATCTAAAATAGGTGTATCATTAAGCAAATCCAGTCCATGTACGTGTATTATTCCATTTGGAATATCAATGCTGATTACTTGCATTGCTGATAAAGCTATTGGATTAGGTCTGTGTGGAGCACGTGATGCAAATAAACCTACGCTGTCTGGAGGTTTATTTTCACAATCTGGTACTGGTTGAGGTCTTATTCGTTTCTTATACCCAGAGTTTAAATGCATTAAAGATAATACCCAAATATAATCAAAACCATCCAATTCACTTATACATTCTCGATATTCATCATACAAAACAAGCTTACCATCTAGTTTAGAATTATTCAATCCAATAGTAGCTTGCTTAGGTGTTCCAAACTTTTCTTCATATGGGCTTTCGACGATACCTATTGGTTTAATATCCCATCTCATATTTTCATTCGTTTTAATTCTTGGTTTTCTACCTCCTATCTTAGATGTTGTTGGTCCCTCATTTGATTCATTGGAATTAACCACAGAAAATAGTCTTGATTTTACTATTTCATGATTGATGCTATATTTGAATGACGAATAACGATTTAAAGCTCGCATTAGCGGAAAATTAATATAAAGGCAAAATATGTTGATCAAAGAAAACACAAATCGAACTACTCTATTCATCGATCAACAATTACGCATTATAATTAGAGATAAGCTTGACCAATATTAATACTGTAGATATCTGCACAACATAATTTATTTTCATAGAGGTCGGGGGGCAGGTCCGACCCACGGTCCCAAATGCCAAAACCTGGGACACGGTACTTAAACTTTATTTTCGAAAAAAATAAATTGACAACAATTTGGACTCGTTATTTAGATCTAAATATCAAACCAAAACAAATTAATAGCTTGTCTAATAATGATTGTACTATTTTAATGGTCGATTTGATATCTTAAAGTTCATCAATAAGATCTATTAAAGAGTTTTAAACATATGAAAAAAGGCCGAAATAAAACTTAAGTTATTTTTCAAAATAAAAATAAATGAAAAATAAATAACAATATAGTAAAAACAACAAAAAATGAAGCAAAACAACAGTTTAATTAATAAATAAAACTATTTTATTTTTGTTCATTTTTGAATGACGAATAGTTTATTTTTATTTTATTAAATATTAATTTTCTTTATGAGTGATATAGTTCATTATTTTATATTTTATTTTATATGTTGTGGTATCTTTTCATCTTTTTTCCACTTTTTCCACACAAAAAAAAAATCTTTTTGATTCATTGTTTCAACTGTAATCAGTTCAGTTGTCATTCGAACACAATATTTTATGTCAGGAATAGAAACCACAAGAAATATATTGCATATGTCGAAAGAACTAGAGGATGGAAGTTCTTGGTATGAGGGTTCAAATACGAATAAAAATCTGATGACTCTACGAAAAGCATTGGATTTATACAACAAAGATGAAATCAACACAGTATTATTTACTTATACAAGAACTATGGAGCTTATGATTTCTAATTTCCCTGATAAGCCAGTAATAGTCAAAATTGATTGGGCTATTGCCAACGCGCTGTCTCCTGACTGGTTTGGTGATGCTCTGACGACCAGAGTACAAAATGGAATGTTAGTAGCTGCTCTACTATTAACCGTAACCGCCGCTAACTTCGTAAGCCCAGTACAAGATTCGGTTAATCAATCTCGGTATCGGGGTGCAATGTACATCAACGGAATTTGTACAATTAGTTTTCTGACATCTATTTTTCTTGGTGTGTGTTTCATTGAAAATGGCATGAGCAGAGCTTACTCGTGGGCTGATAGATTTTACTTAATTGTCCAGCAATATTCAATCAAAGATATGTCACAAATCCTGGCAATTGTCGCAACTCTGTTATTTCCGGTTGCGCTGCTCTTGCCCTTACAAACTCTATATCTGAAAGGAGATTGTATTGCGCTATATGTCTTTAGTCTCATTATTGGTGTAATTTTAGTATATGCGCAAATTGTATCTATGAAGGCTGCAGCAGCTAAGCAAAATGAGCGAGCAGAAAGATTAAGAGCTTTGACTGATCCTGCAACAGGTCGGTTGTTACCACAATTTCAACCACCTGCTGAGAATTTAGCAGATGCGGATAAAGATGAAAGTGTACAAGCAGTTTTCGAAGCTATGTATCGAAAAGACGAAGTTGCAATTTCGGATGGTGGCCTATGTGGTTGTATCAAATTGCAATAACTAACTAAAATATCAGTTTTCAAAAGGATGCAAGAAATCCAATTTTTGATTTTCTTTGTGGTTGCGTCAAATAAAGCCTTACTTAGAAATTATTTATTGATTTGAATGTATGCAATGTTTCCTAAATCAGTATAAACCAAATAATGATTCTTCTATGGTGAAATAATGTGTTGTTGAAATAAATGATTATTATATAATTACTATGTTTTGTATGTATAAAACTGATGTAATTATTAACTACACATATACGTTCAAACTTATTTTGCATTAATAAACATCTACGAATCAAATAGCAGATTTTCCGACTGATGGTGAAATATCGATTTCCACCACAAGACCATAGTGATCAGAAATGGAACATTTTCTTCCCTTTGGAATATCAACGATTTTTTCAGTTAAAACAATATTGCAGGATTTAACCTCACCGAAGCATGGCTCATCTTTAGGAAGAAAAACATGATCAACTCGTTGTGGTGGACAATGTCCATGCACACCACCTTTGTTTAGAACATTTTCTGGATCCCAAGTATATTTTAGACAGCCATCTGAAGTAGAAAATAAGATGAAGTAAATAAAACAAATATTGAAAATGGAAAATATGAACTTGATATTGTTTTATTTTGGATATCATCTTATAATAACCTGGTAAAATATTTTTTTCTTCAGCTTCAGAAAAGCAGTCTCTGTAACCACTATTAATAATTTGCTCATAGTTTGGTGCAGAGCAATCTGGCGCACAATTGAAATCCCCTTGTGAAATTATAAATCATCTCATAATCTATTGACATAATTAAGAAGTAATAAATCAATACCTATGAGAATTGGAACAGATCCATTGGCTTTGCATTTCTTGGCTGCATCTATCGTTTGATTTAAAGCAAACTGTCGACCAAGATCTGCTTCCCCACTTTCAGGCTCTGAACCACCTGCAGTAGGATGAGTGTTTATGATAGATATGTTTCCGATTTCCGGGAATATAATATTTGCGACCAAGGTAGATTTATCACCGAAGTAGTACTCTACTGGAGCAACTTTTTTATGTGATATTATATCAACACCAATGACTTCATACTTGGAAAATATCAGTAACCCATTGTGAAGATTTAATAAAGTATAGAAATTTCTTCCCTCTTTCCGCGCCATAAATGGATATTTGTGTTTCAATGCATCAAATAAAAACTTTACATGCTTCTCATAGTAGCACTCTTGTATGGCAACAATATCTGCATCAAATTTTAATATTTCATCTGGAATGAACTTTATCCTTTCAGTAGAGTAGGGTGGATTTGAGAAAAGCGTAGCACCAAACAACTTGTAGTCCAACAGTCCAACATTGATGGTCAAGAGTTTCATATCTTAATTTAGTAATATTTACAGTACAGTACAGGGTACAGTAACAAGCAATTATAAAACAATTTTGTCTGTCTTTGCAAAAGTTCAAAGCCAAAATTGTACAACAATCTGTGCAAAAGTAAATAAAAAGTATCTTCTCTTCTTTTAAGATGAAAAAAAATCTTTGAATATAATATATACCGTATGATGATGGGATAGCTAGATAGCTATCATGATATAATAATTTAAAAAACCGGAAGTCTAGAACAATTTGCAGCAGAATTAATATAAAATAAACTTCTAAGTTCCGTCGTTCAGTATCAAACTATACCAATCTATATTAAATCTATATCATCATTTGACTAATGGAATTCGAGTGTTTGACATCAGAAATTGACCGACTGAAAACTGAATTGAAGGTTGAACGAGAGATGAGAATAAAGTTGGAAGATGAATGTGATTTGTTAGCACTTGCCAATGAAGATCTTCGCAATGAACTACTTTGTCTTAAGGAAGGTGGATCAAATGCTAACGTTGTACCGATTGCTTCCACTAATTTCTCACTTGAAAGTATGAACGGCAAAGCCGATCATACATCTGTTGTTTTGTTGGATGAAATTGGAACTGATACAGTCTTGAACTTTCAACAAATCAGTCGCATTGTTGACGCTCATAGCTGCAAGAATGTACTTAGTATTTCTTACATCTACAATATCTTATTACCCAACGGGATCATTGGTGACGGAATATTATCTGGAGGTGTCGATAATTGCATCACTTTACGGTCAAATGATAATAACAGTATTAAGATGGAAGAAACTGGAAACTTTCCAGTCATTTGGTCACTTAAATTATCCGCACCAGTTTTAACTATAGATGTTAATCAACGTTTAATAGGATGCGGTTTGATGGATGGAAAAATTTATGTGGTAATGAATCAAGTCATTCTTTTATATTTATAAAAATCATAATGATCTACTGTACAAATTAATATTATTTATAGATTGATCTGGATATTTTCAAATTTAACCAATCAAATTTTGATTTATCGGATCCATCAGTTACATTCGATGGAATTGTAAAATATGCGGACCATTCTAAATATGTAATCTCAATCAAATGGAATAATGATGGAACAATGTTAGCTACAGCATCTTATGATAGGACCGTACATCTTTACTCTAGAAGGTATTTTATTGTCTACGAATCATAATATTTTTATGTTATATGAAAATACAACTTTTATAATAATAATCATAATAATAATAATAATAATAATAATAATAATAATAATAATAATAATAATAATAATAACAACACAAAATAAATTCTAATTCCATTCTTATATTATAAAAATTATGAATTATATTTACAATCTTTTTGTAAAAGTGCTTCTTTAGCAAACACATTATTTTATTATTTTATTAATGTATTTACTCGTAATAATAATAGGGAAGATAATTCTTTAGAAAAATTAAGATTTCTAGAATTTCAAACTTGTCCAGAATCGATTGCATTTACAAGTCCATTCATAAATAACAATAATGAAGATAATGATTTAATTATTGGATTAAGGGATGTTTCCTTTTTAATTTATGTCAATATCCATTCATTCATCCAACAAGAAATAAGTCTCAATGAAAATAATTGGGATACTCACGTTTCATTCACTCCTTTACAACTAGCTGTATCACCTAATAGCCAATATTTATTAGTATCAACTGATAAAGACATGATAATTATTTATAAAATCAAAACGAACCAAAGAATTCGATTATTATGTGGTCATATTTGTGGACAATATTCTAAGCCAATTGCTATATGGGATCCTACAAGTCGTTTTATCATTTGTAATAGTGATGATGATTCAAGTTCGATTATAATATATTCATTAAGTAAAGCAAGAATTGTAGAAAAGTTAAGAGGTCATAATGGTATGATCAGAGGAATCGCAATTTATAATAATTATATATATGATAATAATCATAGCAATAATAATAATGGAAAATATATCATTTCTTGTTCATATGATAAATCAATCATCGTCTGGCAGCATCAGACATAAATTTTAAATACGAATATAGTCTTAATTCAAAAGTGCAAACAGTCAATTTTAGTTTGTTCTCATTCCAAATTAACAAAAAAACAATATTTGAAATGTAGCAAATGAGTTTTTTAACTTGTTTAACTATAGTTGATTACAATATTAATAATCATAATCTATTCATTTTATCAATAAATACTTCATCATTCGATTTGATTTTACTATTTTCGAATGTTTTTCTTCACATTTATGACACTTCAATTTAATTAATTAATTAATATTCGTAAATATTATTGTTTTTGATATAATATAAAATGCTTATTCTTCAAGAGTTGTTGACTTAATAAACAAGAAATGCTACTATGATAGGCTTAAGACTTATTAACACCTTTGAGTACGGAATAGCCTCCATATAGCTTATCAACAAATACGAATTGGTGTAATTATCAATTACATATAATATGATAAACATAATATAAAATAATGAAATGAATATAAAATATAAATCTAAAAATAGGAAACCGATCACATATTAATAATATATATAAAATTTTAGAAATTAAGCAGCTTGAATTAAAAAAATTGTTTTTTGTTGGCATTGATTAAAAAGAATAATAATATTATTTAATAAGATTATTATAAAA
>VKHH01006229.1:0-19810 GCA_015144975.1 Epipyxis sp. PR26KG
TATTATTATTATTATTATTATTATTATTATTATTATTATTATTATTATTGTTATTATTATTATTATTATTATTATTTAATGTTAATAATGCTAGTAGTAGCAGGTGTAAGTAGAGGGTTTCAGTATACAAAACACTGAAGAACACACTCGCTGGATTGAATGAATAAATTAATAACGACCAAGAAATGACTTGTTTATCAATATGCCATGACTCAAACAGTAGTTTCAAAAGATAAGAATTGATCACAAATAATGTGTTGTTTAATAATAAGCCTAGGATGATCATTGATTCGATGGACATCAAAGGTGTAGTAAGGTGATGACCAGGATATATCA
Source organism: Epipyxis sp. PR26KG (assembly GCA_015144975.1). Taxonomy (NCBI): domain Eukaryota; class Chrysophyceae; order Chromulinales; family Dinobryaceae; genus Epipyxis; species Epipyxis sp. PR26KG. The sequence continues at coordinate 337 of VKHH01006229.1, forward strand.
TAGTTATAAAATTACTTGATACACGTGTTAGCGAATATAATGCAGCTGGATATAATGGTAGAAATGCATATTGAAATTCTTCAGTATATCCATTCTTTGCGATTGTCAGATAATGTACTGCATCCCAACGAGTGAACGCTTTTAAATATGATGACGTGTTAATGCTAACCATAACCCCAGATGGAGTATGATCATCTAAGATGTAATCAAACAAAAAGCATAATATCAAGGCTAATAAACGTGATGAAATTGGAAATATCCACCAATTCTTATAACTGTTAGAATCATACTTCAGTAGTCTATCAAATAATGCCATACTATTATGTTATTATGTTATTACCATATTATTTTATGCAGACACTCTCTTATTATTTCATACTATTTTACAGTATAAATCATTGACATTCATTTATTGTGTTGAATAAATTGCTGCGTGTTCTATGTTTGCTGCTGTTTGCTGTTTGACTATGAGAGTTTTTACAAGAAGCCATATGTTGATGGAAGTCGAAATGTAGTTGAGTTTCTGTAAATTTGAGTTAGTTGTAATTATTGTTGCAGCGCTTTGTTGCAGCATCATCACCATGAAAATATTTGGGTAAAGTTATATAATGCAAGTTATTATCCGGGCGGAGGGCACCCTAAAAGTGAAACGGAAACATACCGTTGACCTCAACATTTTAGGCTTTAAAAGTTAAGTTTCACACCTAAATATATGAGTCAAAATAAAGGATTTTCATTCTTTTACAATACAATAAAAAGACATAACAAGTTAAACACCAGCAGCTGGAATGTAGAAGATCCGAGATCAACATGCAACAAAATTAAAAAATCAGTTGTTGAAAAATAACAAAGCCTTTACTCTTCGAATCTTTGTCGAGTAATTTGTCGAATCCAAATAATTGATGTTAAATAGCAACTATAAATTAAATAAATAAATACATAGGTGATACCAGGGATATGAGATAATTTGTAATAACATCATTACCTTTCAGTTGATAAAACATCTGATCGAATATTGAGAATAAACTTCAAAATGTCTCTGAGAGACCAGCTCTCTTCGCCACTAATCACCAGTAAGAGGTTCAAGCAGGGCAGCACAGGGAAGGAATCGAGTGACAATCTACACGTTCGACCAAATGATAACTCATCATTACAATTAACGGTCGATATCAAGCCTCTAATGGATGAGCTCTCAAAGATTCGATGCAAGCCTGGGCGATCTGTCTCAGGAGAACTGGGATTGTCATTATTATTATTATTAGTATTATTATTATTATTACTAATATTATTATTCGAAACTGGGCGAATAGGAAAGAGGCCAGCTAGTGAAGCTGATTTAATGTTAGAAATCATAGATTGAATCCCATTTGCATATAAACCTAGAATCATATTAACCTCATTCGAACTGGTCATGGTATGCAAATGAGTCAAAAATAATTTTAAAATTAATGAACAACGCTCTGCCTCTGAAGGTAATGAGAACTTCTGCAATACATCCATCCTATCAAATATCACAAATAGCGAAAAAATAAAATATCATAATCAATTACGAAATAATATATTATTATATGTATAGAATTATAATTATGTTTATGGAATAGTAGCATTGATTTTTATGATAATTGTTTATGATATCCAATAATTGCTTATGTAATTATGGAAAGGGTCATTACACAGCTATCCATTTCAAACTCAATAAAAGAATAGAATATAAAAAACTAATGATAATAAAAATCTTGATTATAAAATAATGATTAATAAAATAATGAAAAATAAATGATATTTTATGAATAATATGATTACATTATTATAATCATAATAATAATTTATGAAAATTATAATCGATATAAACCATCATAATGACAATAACAATTTTAATATCAATAAACTCATAATCTAGAATGAATTCTTCATAGTTTGGTCATTATAATAATAGTTTAAAATAAAAATAATACTAATAATAATAATATTAATAATTTTTTTTGAAATTAAGCAGTTTGAATTAAAAAATTGTTTTTTGCTGGCATTGATTAAAAAGAATAATAATATTATTTAATAAGATTATTATAAAATGTATATGTACATTATTTATAAAGAAAAAAATTAAAATATAATAATAAAAATAATAAAAAAGATAATAATAATAATAATAATAATAATAATAATAATTTGAGTTTGATATGATATTAATAGAAATCATTTATTATTATTATTTAAACTCTAAATTATTTATAATAAGAATATTTTATCATTATTTCTGTTTTGTTTAATCAAATCAAATATTAGTGTTTGAATACTCAAGTGGGATTGTATATGTAATATTGGCAATGATTAGTATGTTTACATGGTGTTGAACGGTACAGAGCAAGTATGATAATTATTTGTTGGTGAAAATAATTTAAGGTTACCATCCCCACTACACCACTTCCTACACCAACCAACAAAAATATAACTTTGTAAACAATAATCAAAATAAATTAAATTTTAGCAAAAATTTCATTAATTATATTAACAATATTATGGTTCTGACCACTCATATGGATATCAACTGCTTTTTAATTTTTTTTTAAAATCAATAATATGATAAATATTTTCTGATAATAATATTAATGAGAAAAATAATATCGAAATAAATTAAAAATGAATAAATTATTATCATCAATTTTCAATTTAATTTATATTATATATGAATTATTCATCCATTCATTCATTCAGGTAACAATGATGAGAAAATACATATAATTCCATCCATAATTTCATTTATTCTTTTTCCCTCCATAATATAATGAAATGATAAATAATATTATTAATCTTCAAAGTCTAATTCTGAATCATAAGCAATATTATTCATATTATTTGTAATATCATCATAATTATTATCAATATTCATATTATTATTATCATCATCACTAAGATAAAATCCATATTTTGGCAATCCATTCTGATCGAATTCACGTGGATTTGATGCAAATAACACACCTGTCCTTTCTCTCATTTGTTGTAAACGACTCTTTGATGGGGTTTTTGAATTCTTCCATTCATCCACATTTTTATTATATATATTATTTATATAATTATTATTATCTTCATTTTCATCAATTTCATTATCTTCTTCATCCCATAATTCACGTAATGAAGAACTATCATGTTTATTATTATTGTTATTATTGTTAGAAGAGGATAGTATATGTGGTCGAATGACTTTCCCAATACTATGATTTCGGTTAGCATCTAATAAACCAACTCGACCTTTACCACCTAATAAATTCTCATCGAAATCTAAATCATCATAAATAGTACTATTCATATTTATTCCTTTGCTTTTATTATGATTCGTATTTTGATTTGTTATATAATCATTATTATTATTATTTTCATCATCATTTTCATCATAATTATCATCATTATATGTTGATCCTCTATTACTATTATTATATTTGCTTTGATAATTACCATCAGGCAATACATCATCTTGATCTTCATAATCAAAATAATCGAATTTATTCTCACCATAATATTGATTATTATTTTCATTTTCATCTTCATTATCATCATAATTATTATGATTATTATTATCATCATAATAATTATTATATATTTCTTCATCAGGATAATCATTTCCATCGAATCTCTCATCATTCGAATCTGGGTCTTCATCATCACCTAAATCACTCCAATCAGAATCATATGCATTATACACGAGCTCTACATTCCCATCATTTAGTATACGTAAACCATCTACTGTTACATTAGAATATGTCGTATCATGCCCATGGGGTTCATCACTTGTCATACTGGTACTAATATTATTATCAAAAGTAGATAAATTAGGAATGTTTTCATTTACTTGAAAATGATTTTTATCATAACAAAATATATCAATAACAAAATTTGGATCATTAATTATGAAATTATTATGATTAGATTGATGTTGATTAAACTTAGCGATAGCTTGTTGTAATAATAATCCAATATCTAAAATAGTTTTTCGAATACTTATCATTGTATTTTGATTATTATAAAGGTTTATATTATTGAAATCTAATGCACTTAATTCTTCATTATTATTAGTAAGTGCTTTGAAAGTAGGATTAGCTCCTAATAATAAGTAATAATTAATAATAAATTTGGTGGATTTAAAATAGTAATAGTTGGCAGTGTATTAAAAAACCATTTTTTTATTTTTATCATATCAAGTATTATTAGGATAATGATATAGATTTATTAAATTAATAACTATTTTGAATAATTAATAATGATATAATAATAATTATTATTATTGTTATTATTATTATTACTATTATTATTATTAATATTATTGTTATTATTATTTACCTTTAATTAATAGTCTTCGTACCATTCTAATATTGTTTTGAATCACTGCAACAATCAAGGCAGTATATCCCAAATAACGCCCACCTTTTGCTTGTGATTGGCTAATTTGATAATCAATATTTGCACCTTTCATAATCGCATTACTCATTAAATTAAAATCATTCTTTTCCAATGCTATAATAATCCCTTCAGATAATTGTCGAGTAGATGGATCTAGAATTTTGGTTTTAGGTGAAATATTTTGATTCGCATTCGTGAAAGAATAATTATTTGAGGTGGTTGTTTCTGTTTGTTGTAACATATCGACAATTACTATCGACTCTTCACCAACTGACGTAATTGTTTTCTTTCCCCGAGTAATCATCATTCGTTTTGTGGACACTTTTCTTCTATTATTATCAACATCCACATCCGTTCCAAATCCCTCTTGAGTTGATTCATGCAAATGAAGATGCTGATTAGCTTGAATTTTAATGGTTTCTCCATCTAAATTGATATCATCATTACACTCCACAGTTTTCATTCGTTTCAAAATCAAATGACCAATGCTGTTTTGATTTGCAGAAATTTCATTCACATTTGGGGGAATATCAGTGTTATTATTATTTCTCTTTTTAAGATAACTGGAGCTAGTATCCTCATATACTCTAAGACTCTCAGCTGGAGCTTCATCTCTTCTTCGCTTTACTCTCACAACCAAGGACATTTATTTGAAGTTTTTTATGCTCTGTACAGTACAATATATTTCAACTGGAATGCAAGTAGTTTAATCCAAATTATTCTCTTTCCAAATTCCAATGATTGATTACTTTAAAAAAATTATGTTATACCCCCGTTATGTGGATGGAATTTATGAATGAATAAATTAACAAGTTAAATTAATATAGAAGAAACTCACATGAAAATCTAGACACGAAGAAAAGTTAAATGTTAAATAACCTAAATCAAAAAATATATATGAATTTTCGTCAACAAAAATTGCGAGCCATGCATGATTTCTGAAATAACGATATAAGAGCAGTTTTATTAAATTCGAATGAATGAATGAATGATGAATGAATAACGATTTACTAATGAATTTTCGATTAGCTTTCTCTAAGAAATAAGAATATCTTTCAAGAACCAGAGTTCTATTGTTCTATTTCAGATCGGATTGTAAAAAATTACTCATTAATTACTCGTTCATTAATAATTTTAAGTAACCGCTCACTTAAATAAATAAATGAAAAATAATGTTTTGAAAAAAATAAAAATAAGAAAAAAGTATCTAATAAACTAAATATAATAGAAGCCAGAACACGCAACAGACTGTATATCTTAAAGAGAAATAGAGAGACACAATTTGTATCTTTACTGCTGATTATAGCATTGGATTGTTGCATACTGTATTTCTTGCCAACATCAATATTATCCATACTGTCCATACTTATTTTGCTTACTGTAGCTTAAAATCTTCAAATGAGTCACGGAGTAGATAAGAGGAGTGCAATTGTTATGCGTAATGCTGATGGAACTCCTATGAGTCGAGATGAAGTTATAATAAAAAGAAGGGGTGCTTTCAAATGGTTGCCACCCTTCTGTTCAAATGATTTAGTTCATGGATCATGGTAATAAATATTTAATGTATTCTTTAGTTAAGACGATATAAAAATGTAAATTTTATTTTTTTTATTTGGAAAGTTTGTGATTTGAGTGCTTTTGAAATCCCTTATGTTTTCTGCATCGCCCATTATTGTATTGTCCATTGTCCAGCCAAAACTTTTGTACATATCTATTGCAGTATAACTCGTCATTTATTGCAGATATCTTATATATAGAGATAGTGTAAATTATCTTGTATAATAAATCGTATGTTGTATAATCTTTTGCAATTGTACAAATTATAATACGCTTCAGCTATTCTTCAGCAACCATTTCTTAATAATTAAATTTTCACAATCAGAACAATTGTAACCACCTTTAAATTTACTACTATATTTAATAGTTCAATAGACTTTAAAATATTTTATACTTATTTGTTTTAGGTGGTTTGTTGCTGGTTCATTTTTAACTGTTATATTCTCAATAATACCTTTAATAACGAAATATATTGGTTTTGTCTCTACCGATGACACTTTGCCTGCAGTTGACCACGATGCAACTTGGGCTATGTTGATAGTATCTGGAATATTTTTTACAATTGGATCATATGGTTTCGTTAGAGCTTTTGAAGAGCCTCCGAAAAGAGCATTGTTTTATTATAATCGGCATTTTCAAACAGATGAACTTCTTGGTGCATGGTGTTTTTTGTTTGGTACATTACCTGCAGTTCCTTATTGTGTTGTGTTTTTCTCTATCACCCCAGGTCTTTTTTATTTTGTTGCAACAATCGGCTCATCTGTTTTTGTCATTGGTTCAATTCTGTTTGTCGTTTCTTGTTATCCAAATGATAAGGTTTGTAATTTGATAAAAGTTGACTCTTTTTGGTATATGATATGTGATTAGAATTTGAGAATATCATTATTTGATGATCATCAAACAAGACATAATCTTATTTTTGTAATTAATAGAAACAAGAAAATTATTTACTTCCGCTTTGTTTACGAGCATTTGGTGCTCAAATGTGGATTGTTAAACATTTAGCAAATGATTGGTTGGCTGGTACGTGGTTCTTTTTGTGGGCTAATGGTTTACTTACTTTTATTTCTTTTATAATGCTTTTCATTGCTTTGGGCCTATCAAATGCAAAACAAGTATTTGTTTGGATGTCAGGGTAAGATACGTTGGCTACCACTTATGAATTATCTTTCAGAACGTTTTATATTTTTTATTTCATAGGAGTATCAGCTCATTTGCATTTTTGGTTGGATCTTTTTATTTTACAGCAGGTTAATTATGATATAAATTGTATAAACTATTAAATTTAACTTGTGCACTTTCTCGTATCTAGTCTCATAATGTAATTGGTTACTAATCTCGTTGCTCTTCTGCTCATGATAGGGTCATATCCTCATGCAAATCAGTTTTACTACTCGATTGGTAGAGGAAAATCTAGTGCACCGACCGGAGCAACAGCTGAAGAAGATATAGAAATAGATGAAGAAAAGCCGTCAAAGCAAGATGTAGGGTTAGGACTTTTGCCGAGTTTTAGTAAAAATCGGCCAATCAAACTATACAATCGCGATCCTGCGACTCAAACAACTGGAAATGATTCTGATGTTGTGAATCCTTTCCATGCAAATTTGTCTTCAGTTTCAAGCATATCCAATTCTGGTTCGTTTAACACAAGTCAGCCTATGATGTTTGCTGTGAAGCCAGTCTCTATGGAACTGCGGGGTGCGGATACTCTTAACCCGATGTTTGCACCTGTTGCAAGCTCAGCAATAAATCCAGTGATAATAAATCCATCCCTTCAAACTCCAGTAAATCCAACTGTGTTTACTCCACCTCACATGAAGAGGAAGTCAAGCGTAAAAAAATCTCCAGATTTTGAAGAAGATAATCGCGACGATGATGATGATGAAGTGTAACCGTAATTTTAATAATTTATTATTTTTCGTGTTGTTAAGCTTTTCTAGTTATTTGAACTCCAATATGGATATTGCTCTAATATTGTAGAATTACTTAAATTGAAATATTTTCGGAGCAAAAATTATGACGTTTTAAGTCAATGCACAAAAAACGATGCAAAGTTTTAACTTAACACAACTAATTTTCTTATCTTAATAAAGTGTCAGTATACTATCTTGTAAAAAATCGAAAGTAAGTATTTAAAAAATAAATTTTTATGAACAATCGATTTCCATTTTTATTTTTTATTTAACTGACACTAATATAAATGTACAAGGATATCGTATACGACAAAAAATGCAGCCCGACATAAGGATAAATGAACTAATTGAAAAGGATTAATAATTCAGCCTTGTGTTTCATTTATGACTTCCGATCTCTTTCTCTAATTGTTGAAGACTAGTCGAGTATTCGTCGAGTAGTGTTCTGATTTCTTTCATTAACCCAGAGGATGGACTGTGAGTTCCATCATGTCCAGCATTTTGAAGCCTTAATGAAACATCTCGTAGCGCTTCACAGCATAAATAAGACGCGCTTCCTTTGATTCGGTGTGCTGCCTTCATAATTCCGTTAAAATCACCATCTTGTACAGCTTTTTCCATTTCCTCATTTGCTTCCCGTGATTCTTTCACAAGATCCGCCAAAACTTCATCTAGAAAATCGCGATCTCCTCCAACCTGATTCATAGCTTCATCCCAATCAATTGTTTTTAGGTGAGGCATTTTTTTCACTGACAAATAAAACCACGGCTATGGAATTTATGGAATCACACTTTTTAAATACGCAAAAACCACAGAAAACAAATTCACAAATATTGTACTTTTGTAAATAGTACTGTAGATTTAATAGTTTTTTAATTACAAGCGCTGCTGGCTAATAATAAACAGCCGAGGGTGCTACGTTGTTGTATACAGGGTACCGTACAATACGTGCCACCACAAAACGCCATGATGAATTAATGAATGAATTAGTAACTTTAAATGTTTCTTTAAAGAAGGGAAAAACTTTCTTTTTAAAAGAAAAATTACAAACAATTTGAGTCTTCTTTCAAACGATTAATTGAAAAGGGGGCACTTTTCAATAAAACAGCTTGTCCAAAATTATTATCCCCTTCTAGTACAATAATAGATTTTGTTCATAATAAACCCTAATATGAGATTGATTAAAATTAAATTAATATAATTATAACTAATATAATATAATTAATATTAAATTAATATTCATCACCAATTGAATAACTCTCCAACTATGAATGAATGAATGAAAATTAATTAACTGAGCAAGAAAATCTAGACAAGAGGAATAAGCTATAAAACATAACAACTATTAAATATAATTCATCAATTAATTCAACTCATATGTACTGTAAATAGATAACAAAAACAATATTCTATAACTATTCCATCATCATTTTAATCAATAATAACTATATCTATCTATTTATATCAAACTAATACATACAATTAGAAATATATGCTACTAATAAATAAAAATTCGATACTACTACTTAGAGCAAAATTCATACGAACAGGGATCTTGTCTTCACCTCTAAGGACGAAAGCGTCGAGCTTAATACGAGGGGCTCTCTGTTATTTTTTAGCTTGTTCCTCTTGTCTAGTTTTCTTGACATGATTTGTTCCACTTATTTCTATTCATTCATTCATTCTTCCTCCGATGCAAATAAAAGATAAGCAACTCAGGATTACCTTGCACAACAAAGCTTAACTTATCAGAAATTTCAATGAATTCTTGGTGAAATACAGTAAATTCATCATTTTCACACACAAGTCCGGCTTCAAACATATATCCACGTGAACAATTAATCCAGTTCATACTGATTAATTTAAATCATACTGCCTAATTTATTGTGCTAATAAAATCATTATTGAAGATCTATTTTGAGTTTCAATTATTTGACTTGACAACAGCAAATTCTGCCATCGTATATTTCAGAACCTTTATTGCATTAACACGCGTAAATATAAGCTTGCTTATCATGATAAGCTTATAAGCTTGTATTAATAGAATATAAATGATATTATGAATTTATTTAATAGTTTTATATGCATTATTGCGAAATTTGTTGATATTTGTAAAATAACAACAGTTACTACTCTAGATTTCTCCGTACGATGCTTCTCATTTAGATCTCGATTCATTCGAAACCTCATTCACATAGGATTGTAGATCATGAACAACCGAACAAACATGTTTCATATAATATGTATAGTTCGCAGATGAATGCCATCATCGTGACGTGAACCACACATTAGCAGAATTTTTATTTGTTTCATCATATCTCAACTCGTACATCCAATCAAATGATGACTTCTTTGTTCGACATGCTCAAGACGAGATTTTCGTACATTTGAGCAATGCGGCAGCAACGATAGTCTATGCAATTAGTTAAAAGTACGAGATTATCACAAAAATAGGCTCTAACTTTTCGAGAGACAACAATTTATTATGAAAGATTTCAAAGCTCATTTCACCATGCTGAAAAAACTTATGAAGGATTCGAATAAGCAGAGGCATTAATCAAACTTTCGCACAAAGCTGGGCATCCAGTAGATTGATCTTAGAGTGTGAATTAAATGAAACTGGGGTTACAATGCACTGTGGAGTGCTAAAGATTGAATAAAAAAAATGCTACACTCGTGTTTCTTTATCTCGGAAAGATTGATGAGACCTTCCTTTTCCACAGAATAACAATTAAAGAAAAGATAAATTTTGACAAAGTAGACGAGACTTTCCACCGTGTACATCAATAAGGATTGAACTCTATCCCTCTGAACATCACATTTTTCTATATGTTCAGCTCACCTAACTGCATTTCTTTATCATCTACAGCAAGTATCTGCTCCACCACATTCTTTGTATGGAAGCAGAGTCCAAGAGTGCCAACCCATCACCTTCAGAAATTCCAAATATTTTTTTGTGATGTTTTCAACTTGTTCCTAATATCAATAAGAAAAAATAAATAAAAAGGTGACGGAAACTGGAAAGTACCAAATATGCTATCGTGGGAAATAAAATGAATATTTAATAGATAGATGTAGCATATTAACATAATATTAACCATATGAATATTTAATAGATAGAAGTAGCATATTAACATATTAACATAATATTAACCTTATCTTAAATTCTTAAGTTAATTTTTTCACAGTATTCAGTGGCTGTTGTTCCATGATGATATTGAATATTGGTGAAATCAATGAAAGTTACAGTACCTTGCTGTCTATTAGGGTGATTTGCCCAAAGATCATCGATAATGACTCTTTGCTACAGATCTCATTTGCATAATTCCAAAATTGAAGCCATTCAGCCTGGTCATAACCTACTATTTTAATTTTAAAATAACAGGGAGCGATAAGTTGTCTAGTTATCAGCTTGGCTTTACACTTAAATCAACATCCCTGGCATCAGAAGTAAAATATCGGTGAGGTTGTTGAAAAAAAGTTAAATATTTTCAAAAGTTTTTTTCCGGGATCCCAGGATCCCAGGTGTACTAGTCCAACCCTCCGATACCGGTACACCGGTACCTGGTATTCTGGTAATTCTGGACTTACACATATTGAAGAACAATTATTTATTTTGTATTTGAACTTCTAACCGGGAACCAATTGCCATCCATACAGATCTCATTACGTTAAATCCAATTCCAGGAAGTCTGCATAATTAGTTTGGAGTAGATTTTCACCAAAGATATTTAGGTTGTAACAAAAAAACATTCAGGCAATCAGTATGGTTCAAGGAATCATCTCATTTGGCGTGATCTTAACTTTTTCAGTTTTAATCACATTTATCAATGGCATTATAATTAGTAGAATTCGTGTTGGTTATTATCCGTCACTTAACCACTGCAAAGTTAAGTCTGACATGAAATTAAAATTTTGTACCAATAAAGCTGCAAATCATGAATATGAGTTTGATGAAAAAATCGAAGCTGGTATCATGTTATCTGGAACTGAAGTAAAGAGTTGCCGTAAAAATCAGGTACAGTTATCGGATGGAATAGCAGAAATTCGTGATGGTGAGTGCTGGTTACTAAACGTACATATTGCAGAATATAATAGAAGTGGTAGACTCTACCAACATAAGCCGAAACGAGACAGAAAATTATTGTTACACAGTAAAGAGGTATGTATATATGTAAATATTGATGTAACTTTGAATATCTTTTAATTTTATTGAATTGACGTATTATTGATAACTATTGTAGATTTTGAAAATTGAGCAACGGTTAATTAATCGTAATTATGAACTAATTCCTCTTCAAATGTATTTTTCTGATAAAAATTATGTAAAAGTTGAACTTGGTATTGGTAAGAAGAAATCACTTATTGATAAACGAGATGATTTAATTAAAAAGGATGGTGAACGTGAAGTGCGACGAGTTATGAAGAATATTAGTTATGACTAAACATAACAAAACAATAAAAAATTATAATTATAATCAAACAGAGATCCAAATGAACTGATTTAGTTAGTCGTTAGAAAAATGAAACGTGACATGAGCACCTAACGGAAAGATCAAATATTAAAATATCAAGCATATACGTACTAAAGTTATAATCTAAAATATTGGGTCTACCGTATAATGCGGTAATAAAGATTTGATAATAAATGAATTTATTTTATATTTCATAAATGATAATAAAACTTTTAAATTTGATATTTATTATTTATGAACAATTATATTCCAATAATAATATCAACAAATTTATATGAGAGAAAATAAAACTTTAAATTCCAATTCAATGAAATGATATTTTTAATCATCTTCTGTTTCAAAATTAGGGTTAGGTGTACTCATAAAAATCAATAATTCTGTTCAAGGGTGTTATTATATGTACCATTCATAACAAAAAAATGAAGTTTGTTTCATTATTTAAAGTAAATGAAAAGTGAAATTAGTGCTCAGAAAGAATAACAACATTAAATTACATTCAAATTAATATTCATATTTACTATGAACAAATTAAAATGTACCAAAATAATCTCAAATTCACATGATGAAGATTTTAAGTCTCCGATCTATGAACTTTTACTCTTTCAAATCGCCTAATTCTACTTAAAATCATTACAAGATAATAATAAATATACTTAATGATTATTTTTCTGTACTCTCTTCCCGAAATCTTCAAGAATTAGTTTATAACTAAAATCAGTAGCTTTTACAACTATGAAACATAATAAAATAAAAAATGTAATTATTAGAAATAGCGGAAAATAAAATATTTTGATAATAATATAAAATAAGTTATCAAACGCGAATTTATTATAACATATCATATATTAAATCTATGATCAGAAATCTAATTAATATTATAATATAAAACAATGCTAAAAATTAAAGTAAATAAAATAATAATTTCAAATCTACCTGATGTAATACACTTTTTCAATGCATAATCGAAGTTATTTCTAACCAATGGTTTACTACCAATTTTATCATTTAAATCACAAGCAACATTATTAGCATTTTTAGTCAATGCTTGTGATTCTTTGAATGACATGAGAAATGTTTTCGCTCTTTGTAATTTAGCAACACGAATAACTTCTTTAATATCAGCACCAGTAAAATTATTAGTAGCTTCTGCTAATTCAATTATATTCACATCATCATCTACACTTTCTTTTGATAATTGAGCTTTAAATATCGCTATTCTTCCATTCAAATCAGGAACCTGAAAATGGAAGAGTTTAACGTCTATAAATATTCTCATGATAAAAATAAAAATTATTGAAAAACCTTCGTAAGAATTTGCACAGGCATTCTTCGTAAGAATGCTGGATCTAAATCCATTGGACGATTGGTAGCTCCAAGAATAACAACTGGAGCATTTTGTGATCCAGCATTAGTTTGTAATCCATCCCATTCTGTTAAAAACAATCCCTACAATAATTTAATGAAAGAGAAGAAGAATATCATATTTAAATTAAGAAATTGAAGATAATAATATTACCTGAACACTAGCTAATACTTGATTATTATTATCCGCAGATCGGGTCCTTAACAATGTGTCGATTTCATCGATGAAAATAATTGTTGGTGATAACTTACGCCCAAGTTGAAATAATGCAACAACTAATTTATCGGATTCACCAACAAATTTTTCCATTATAGAGCTAGCCTTGATATTAATGAATGTGGAATTGGTTTCTGAAAATTTGAAATAAAATCAGATAATCATTTATTATATTTATCATAATAACTATTACATGGTTGATATAGTGTGATTGGTACCTTTTGCAAGAGCTTTGGCTGTTAAGGTTTTCCCTGTTCCTGGACTTCCGTACAATAATACTCCAGATGGACAGGATAAACTAGAATTCATATGACCAGATTTACTCCATAGAGTCATGGGCAAAATAACATTATCATATACATCTTCTAGCTGATCTTCCATACCACCAATATCAGCAAATGTCACGTTTAACTCATCTGAATCTTAATTTAATTAAAAATTTATAGTAAAATAGTAGAGTATATTTGTATCCTATATATGGATTGGTGATTCTATTATTTAAAAATGGGTCTCCTTTATCCCAACATACTCCATAACACAATGGTTCAAAGTATTCGTTACCTAATACATCATTCAAGAGTTTCAGTTCATATTCACTAAAATCAAATGAGGCGACTTCAGGTCTTTTAAGTTTTTTAGCTAAATTCGTTTTTGCATTTATAGCACCCTTTTGCTTTTGATCGAATTGATTCTTGATAATATTGATTGATTTGTGCAAAAAATATACTGAACCAATAGTGACAACAGCTTGTAATGCAAGAGACAAATAAGCAACGGTTTTATCTTCTTTTCTATTTGATGTATCCATTTTTAGTTAATTTTTTATGTGGTTAGTTACAATTAATGCAAATATTATTTCTACTGCGTTAGTGAAACAACAGATTCTAAATCATAAATCATACTAAGTTAAGCTTTCACTACAATATTTTAATGATTTTATTTGTTGTTTTTGTTGGGAATTTTTACGTCAGCACCACCTTTTTTCATTTATTAATTAATAATTTTATAGAGTCACCTTTTTTCATCATTAATTTTATTTTTATTAATTCATTCATTCATTCATTTAATTTTATTTATAATTAATAAGTATAATATATATACAGTATACAGTATATTTATTATTGATATCGATATTATTGTTATTATTGTTGTTTTATATTATATATATATGCTTCTTGTTATTATTATATAAATAATACAAAAACAACGAGCGAGCATCAATAATCAATAATAACAATTCCTCTGCAATAATCAAATTGAGTAAACGAGTAAACTATGGAAGAAAATACGTTAACAATAAGTGAAGATGTAATCGAACAAGATACAACCGATGTTGAAGACATACCATCCATTTATCAATTCATTATGTCCAATCTACCTTCAAAGCAAACTATTGAGGACCTTTCACTCCTTGGAATGGTATATAATAAACGAATATTTCAAGGTTGGGTACGGCAACCCAGGTAACGGCACATAGTATTAGACTTTTTTGAGAATTATATTCTCATTTATTTACTGGTAGTGCTTGTTGCGGTGCAGCGTCTATTGCAGGAGCTTGGAATAGCTTATATGGCCTTCATAGAGCTGATAGGAATGCCATTAACCACATAGTTGTTCTTGATATATTCAAGGACATATTTCGTAATTTAATTGAAAAAAAGAAAAAATCATTTGAAAGGAAGCTGGGTGCTATGATTGATACATTTTTAGAGGAAGTTGCACACAAAATAATATTTTATGGTCGAGAAATTGGTGGGAAAAAAGGCTTTGGTGCAACCAAAAAAGTTGTTTTATTAGCAATAAAATCAATTGTTAAGAATCACAATAATCTTAAACTACAGCAAATAGAGAATTCAAATAAGCAAAATACTGATAATTTTCAAATTGATCAACCGGAAGAACAAACTTTGAATAATAGTGATCGAAATGCAATTACATGCTTCGCAGAAATTTTATCATATGAACAACAAATAAAATTAAGCAAAAAGGATTCTAAGGATGAGAAGGAATATGATAGTGGGGATGATAATGATGAGGATTCTGAGGATGATGTAAGTATCGTATATTAATCCGGATGTCATGTATGGTACTATTAATTATAGATGTAATGACATACTGTACCTTATCTAATTTAGAGTGGTGTTGAAGATGACTCTTCAATTAATGAAGTGATAATTATTTCTACAAGTAAGAAAAATAAAAAAATATCTGAAAATAGTGTTTCAAATAAAGAAATATTGGTATCGGGTTGGCCAACATGGAAAAAAGAATTTATGGAAATAATCAAAAACATGGGTGGACTTGCTAAATTAAATCAGCATCGACCATCCACTGCTTCGATTGGTAATTGGGGTATCTTGGATGGTGTCAAATTGTTAGCTGAGTATAAAGATGTTGGCTCAGAAATAATAGCAAGATTGTTTATGGGAAAAAAGAAAACTTTGAAATCGAAAATTGATGTTTCATTATCAAGGAATGATTCACAAGATACCATAAAAAATCAATGGAATTGTTTGAGGTGAATCACTAATACAATAATTAACATTTATTTTTGTTTATTGCTATTAGTTTATCATAATTTAGATCCAGTTTTTATGACCAAAGTGAAGTTTTGATATTTCATCTAAAAAATCATTATGCTTTAATATTTGCATTACGTGAATGGTATGATGATGAAAATGGTCAATATTTTCGTCAATTGTTGACAGCAAGAAAAGGACAACGCCCGACTGCATGGATTGATTTTTCTGAGGCAAGAGATATTATGCTGGGATGGGAAGGCTATAAAATAATTGCTATCAAACGTAAAGATGTTGATTCAACCAATAAATCTAAAAAATAATATCAAATATTAAAATATTTTTGTAAGTATATGGTGTAATAGTTATAATTATTTAATCTTTGGTTAATTTTAATTGATTATTGTACAAAACACTGCAATAAAAATTATGTATTATTTCCCTCATTTTATTTATTAATCGCTATTGAAATTTAAGCATATCTACATCCTAGACACTGGTGAAAAAATATTACACAATTGAATTTAAAGCAAGTTGAAGCTTTTGAATGAAAGTAAAAAGTTGATGAAATGACGAATATTATTTATACCGTATAAATCAATAGCACCGATGTGTTATATTAATCAACGTAAGATCAACTCATTAAGTATTTCAAAAGTTGACTTTATTATACTGTCGCAATTTAGAAGCTTTTAAATTTGAAGAGTATCAAATAAAGAAATTCGTAACAGATTAGTAGAGTAATTTGTTGGTTAACTTTATTGACTAGAATACCTTAACTCATGAAAAATATAATCAAAAATAAGGAAAGTCCTTTAATAAGCGGACAATGGACCACCGGCGGGGATTTACAAGGATACCTTTTTTCAGTTACCAACTCCTCACAAATCCAGCAATCCGGAATAATTGAGTTCATATAATGCTAGAATTGGAATTATTCCCCAAAGTCAATGAACTGGATGTAAATATCTTATTTTATTAGTGAATCATGAATTTTTTATTTACTCAACATTACATTCTACTAATTCCATCGTATGGAAAATGGAACATTCAAGGATACTTTTCAATTGCGCAAAAATTAGATTATTAGGAAAAGCAAATAGTGTACATCAGTTACAGTATTACAGTAGATTTCTTACTTTTCTTGCTTTATTGAAGGACTAGTGTAAATAAAAGTACTTACTGTATACTTGCTAACCGGATACTATTAATCAATGTTTTAATTAAATTATGCACTGGATTTTACACTTACTTCTATTGTACAGCTTCATTCTGCAGCAGCAAAAATCTTCATCTGCTTATGACTTGATTCGTGAATCTATTTTACCTTGCAATGGGTTCAACAGTACCTGTTCTCCTTTACTCTGTCAATCGCAGCTGATGCAAGGCTATGAAGATTCACGAATTAGAAGATCGAATATATCAAATAAAAATAATAATATTTTGAAAGATAAGATAGCTTGTAAAGTATGTAAAAAATCAGCATCGCCAAATTGTAAAAATAGCTATTTTCGTTCAATATTTAAAGCAAGTAAGTATCTCATCATCTGTACTTACACCACTACAAAAATTATTTATTATTCATTGTTTTAATTGAGATATTCTGTTTTCAAAAATACCAAGTATATTCTTATAATTTCAACAATCATATCAATGCTAATTAATATTATTATATTGCTCTATAATAGTTTTACAACATATACAGACATATAAATTAAAGTTTTAATTACTATCTTATAGATGGCGGTATAATAGCTGCATATTGCAATGATGACTGGATGGTTATTATATCGTCAAATATTCCTAATCATAATTACAGGTCCTCATCAAATTTATCTGATGATAAACAATATAAATTAACAGTTACCAAAATTCCGATCATACCTCAAATGGAATTAAACAATAATTATGTCACAGTCGCTCCATATTCAGTGGTTTCTATTACCACATCAGGACAGCATATATATTCAAACGGTATGGTTGACAATCCGCTTGACCAATCAAAGCATAAAAATGAGATTAGCTGTACAATCGACCAATGTCATGGTACAGATATTAATATTCGAAATAAAAATAATGGATATTATCGATATATTGGTGATCCGTTTCATCCTGTTCCTGGAATATGCATGTATTCTATCTCAGATTATTCAACAGACTTACACCCTCCATTAATCGGTTGGGGGTTAGACGGGTATGAAATATATGGTAGATACATTCACAAAAAATCGATAGGTGTGGACATTCCTTTAGATGAATGTGGCGGACATCAACACAGTCTCAAATTAGTTGACAATAGCCGGTCAAACGATGAAGCTTATCACTATCATTCCCAAGTTCTGATTGGTGCTAATATCTCCCAATTAGGTCACATAATTTATAACTCATCAGTTGGTGGAGTTCATAAATGCTGGAAAGGAAAGATGCTCTCATCAAATCATCATATTTCTTATTATGAGGATTTAGATGACTATAGTCAATTATCAATAGAATTGAAAAAATGTTGCAACCAAGATGAAATCTTCTTAAAAGGTTCAGTTGAAAATGACATGCGTTCAAGAAGTCTTCGATCATCAACAATATCAAAAATATCAGAGCCAAAGACTATTGCAGCATCGTTTAAGTTAAGCGCTACTAACCCTACCGCTCGACCATCTTCTCGGCCTAGTAGAAGGCCAACATCCAGACCATCGTCAAGACCGTCAATGATTCCAACTTACAACCCAACCACTGCAACGCCATCATCTATTCCATCGACATCGCCAACAAATCCTACAAATGAACCAACTCCCAACCCTTCCACCGCTCCTTCAGCAGAACCATCAGCTACACCCAGCAGCGCACCAACCATTTTCCCAACACCATCACCTTCATCAAAACCAACTATCAGGCCAACCAATGAACCGTCTTCAGCTCCATCTGGACGACCTTCTTCTAGTCCAACTGCAAAACCATCTTCTGAACCATCTTCAACTCCATCATCCAATCCTTCTGCTTTGCCATCATCGAGACCAACTCCTAGTCCAAGTGCCAACC
>VKHH01006230.1:0-23248 GCA_015144975.1 Epipyxis sp. PR26KG
AATAATAATAATAATAATAATAATAATAATAACAATAATAATAATAATAATAATAATAATAATAATAATAATAATAAATAAAGTATATTATTATATCTAATAAAAGAATTCATAATAACTCTCTATAAATATTAATAATAGTTCCTAGTTGCCATTTCCTGAGTTCACGAATATGACCAGTCATATAGAACTGATAACAGAAATGAATGAAAAAATATAATAATGAAATAAAGCATATGAAGCATCTTATTATTAAAAAGAATAAACCATTATTTTGCAAAACCAAAACAATATATCAAAAATGATTCTCACCACCCATGACAGAATATAGAATATTAGTTAATGTTAATAAAATGAAAAAAGTATGATATAATAAATGATAAATAAGTAAATATATATCATTATGATGCTCATAAAATATCATTGATTCAAACAATATTTTGATTGTTAATAGACACTGACCCCGGCTCTACACACCCACACCGGTATATTCTTTTTTTTCTATGATTTTAAATAATAATAATAAAATCATTTGAATATTATTATTATTATATTCATTTGTTACTATTCACATAACATTAATGATTAAAAAATAATTATTATGATTATATGAAAATTCTCAAATTCATTCATTCATTCATTCAAAAAGTCGATATTTTATATATATTATATCTAATGACCATCCATTCATTAGACCAATGATTGTTATATATTCATAAAGGGTGTCCAATCAACAGGTGCAAATTCAACTTTCGGTTTCGTTCCTTCAATAGATGCCATGTAAGGCTTCAAGTCAGATGCGAATTGTGCTTCAGACATATTATAAATCATTTTCAAAACTTTAGCTCGATTCCCACCAAAATCAGCCCAATATATTTTAATCAAACCAGGTAATTCTACAGACTTTTGAATTGGATCAAGTCTGACATTTGTTTGAATGTAACGCCTTGCGAATTTCTTCATTTCTTCATCAACTAATGCGACATTCTTCAATATGACCAGAGAAGGAGATGACACACACGCAGTGAACAAACAAAACGAAACATTTGGACGAGCTTCTTCTAAAATATATGCTTTCCGAGGGTCACGATCTATATCAACAAAAATATTATATTATAATTAAACATAAAAACAAAGTTTTAATAATAATAATAATAATAATAATAATAATAATAATAATAATAATGAAGATTCTTGCATTATTAGAGAGAAAAGCTATCATTATAATGACAATTTTTGACATCAAATAATATAATTACTTAAAGATAAAACTCATTGTAATAATCTTTATAAATAATCATATGAAATACCTCCAAATGAAACTGAGTAAGTAAGAGGTCCAAATATCATTGGTTTTGATGAGGAATGACGTAAGATACCATGCTCGATCTACACAAATTATCATAATAAATAAGATGAATTAAACAAATAATCAATATTATAATTTTTAGCAAGGGCTCAGTATGTCACTTACATCCAACAAATTGAAAATCATTCCTCCGATATTATATTTGGAATTCTTCATAAATGCTAATCGTTCTAGATTGAGCTGTGTGCCTGGGCTACCTTTCGCTATGATCGCATGGACTAATCGAGCAAATGCAATAAATATTATAAGTAAAATAATATCCATTATAACATCATTCCAACCTTCAAGCATAATCATTTTGTGGGTAATTTACTTGTTATTATAATAATTATAAAATATTTTTTGTGAGATTTTCTTTTAATTATTTTAAATGTAATAATAATGGAGTACATGAAAACAAGAGATAGTAGATAAAATAATAATAATAATAATAATAATAAGTATTATCGAACCTGTTAATGTATTGTAGATATTTGTGAAAAACAAAAGCCTTTGATTTAATGTCATGTTTCTTATATCGATTTTCTAAAATGAAAATGAATATCATAAAATCAGTATTATTTCATCGAAATAAAAATTATTTCATAATTAAAACAACAATAATAACAATTATTAAAATAATAATATGTTAAGTCAATAAGTATATTATCATAGCATGAATCGATTGATATGACAAAAGGAATTCATCCATAAATGAGAATGTATATTATCGTTGTTATCAAAACGATTTCATATGTTTTATAATATAAAAGTGAAGTTATTCGATAATGATTTTTTGTTACTAACATTTAGAAGGGTTGAGTTAATAATTAAAGAATATGTATATAATCATTATATTTACAATTTCAATCCAATAATGTACATGAATTACATTGGTTTTGAATTATTTTACTATATTTTCATCCATATAATCAATATAATACGTGTATGATGACTATTGTTGTACCTGTAACTGGCAGCATTGAAGTTCAAATGCACGGAATGCAGAAGATGTGAACAAGTCTTCTACCATCGAGGGTACAAGCTTGAGCTAAAATCATACAATATTATATTGTTCATTAATTATCATAAGAGTATTTTATAATTATTAGCTTATGAAATCTTACCTTAAACGTTCCATTTGAAGACTTTTTACAGATTTTGCTTCCTTGTGGACTCAAACAATATGATTTTAACATTTCACGTAATCGACTTAGTAATTGGATAGATAAATCACATGGAGATGGCTGAACAAAAATAATATAAATCAAATATTAAAAAAATATTATATTTAAAATGCTTACATTTGAATCCAATGCGACGCAAATTACACATTCATTCAATGCATCTGATCTTCCATCTGAAACTGTCCATGTGAAATCTTGAGGAGTGTTAATTGCTGATGTATTGTTTATACTAATTATAATACAAAATATAACCAATTTAAATAATTATTCTATTAATTAATAAATAATAAATAATAATAATACCTTGTTTTTAATGACAATCCTCCATTTCCTTCTCGTTTGTACATACCATTCCTTTGAGAACCAGGATAACTTCGATATGATCTTAATGTCAAAGAGCTTTCAAGACTATATCGATCTAATGACAGTTTCGAAATAAATTGTCGATAAAGAATTTCAGTAAATAATCGATATGCTTGCAAGCCCAACACAGGATTATAATCAGAAATCCATTTCAAAAATTTCGCTTCATGAAATATTTTTGAATTTTCATCGATGCCGGTGAATGGTATTGAATTAGTATTTTCAAGTTGATCGGAAGATTTAGTAGCAATTACAATATTATTTAAATCTACAACATTAGATTCTGATTCAATATTATTATTTTCTTGAAATTTCTTTAATTCTAATACTATACATTGCATTAATCTCTTTTGATCAATTAACGAACCAATCGCATATGAGCGTATAGCATCTCCAGTATTGCCGAGTTCTTGCTGAAGAAATCCAATTAATGCGAATAAAATAGGAGTTATATATGACTTCTCTCTTTGATTTCTAAGCAATAAAATAATAATAATAATAATAATAATAACAACAATAATAATAATAATAATAAGATTTTCGCCAATTTTAAAAAATAAACGTTACAATGGTAAGTTTAGCAAATAACTCTTGATTATAATGGTTTTGGTAATACAAAAATCAATACCCAGTATAATATAAAGTAAAGAAAATATTACCTTTGTAATTCTATTTCCATGTAGTCAAGGATGTATTGTCTTAATTCATTCTTAAATTCAACTTCATTTGATATAGTATTGGTTTTGATAGCATTATTAGTTGTATTACTATTATCTGATGGATTTAATTTCACTTTTATTTGTTGGTTTTTTTGTGTCAATTGATCTTCATCTGAACTAGCTGATAAATATCTACCATATGTTTCAAACTTATAAACATCCCAGCTCTTACCTACTAATGCCAACCATATACAATTATGCCATTTCATACTAGAGCTTTCTTCTGTTGAAAATAAATCTCGACTTGGACTTAATAAAGAACCATCAAAACTTTCATAATTTGCAGTTCCATCCTTTTTACTAGAATTACCATTTGCTGATGAATTTATTATTGTATTATTATTATTAGATAACATGATGTTATTTAGAATACTATCTTTCTTTGATTTATCGGTTGCAATCAACCCTTTATCTACATTATTTTTAAATATTTTTGGAAATGATATCGTTATTGAACGGACTGGTTGGCCACTTTCAAGTGATTGTACACAATCTCTTGTCAGCCCTTCTAAAGACTCAATTCGACTCTACAAACACAATATTATTATGCATAAGTAGATGAAAATCATATGAATTAATGAATTAAATAAACAAATCGATTCAAATTTACCTCAATAATGGTTTTTGTTAATTCTGATTGACTCTTTCGATATGTTGCTGCTATTAATGCAAGATTGTGTCTTACTTTTTTAATATATTCATCTTCGATTTCTTTATCTTTTTTGCGTTGCTCTAATAATTGCTGCTCTCTTTGCATTACTTGTTCTGCAGCAACAACAGCTGCTAATCACTTTTGGTGCTACTACTTCTAAAAAATCCACTGAATACTGAAGTCCCTTTACGATTTTTATCCGAAACAGGGGTTGGACTTGTATTATTGACAGCACTTCCATTTGAAGAAAATTCAAGTCGAATACTTTGATCTAATACTTGACTATCTGATGCTATTCTATTTATTGAAATAGTATCTGATACTTTAGTGATTCCATCTCTTGAATCATTCGATTCTGCAGTTAAAGAACTAAGCATTTCCTTCCGATTCATTCGATCAATCGTTCCAATAACAGTTCCAGTTGTGCACATATACTTTGTCATATCATCATCGAAATGTTTACTAACCAAATCAGATGATTTAATATCGAGTTCTTTAAGGATGTTTTCATATTCAATGCATTCTATATTTGAAAATAAAGAAGACATCATTTGTGTTTTACTAAAATAAAATCGAAATAATGCATCCTCTTCAAAACTTGTGACGCTTGGATTGACATTTTGCACAGCAGAAGTCAACTGCTGATGTGCATGATCGACAGAAGATTCAGCCGAACTACCTTCTCCAATGGACAATATTGATTGAGACATCACATCACTGACATATTGCGGTAAGCCCAACTGAGGGAAAACGTAATCATTAATTTGAGCGTTAACATAACCAGCCTCATCTGCTGTTAATTGAGGTGAATTAACAGATCCTCCTTCCCAAAATAAGCTTGAATTTCCACCACCATTATTATTATGTTGTGGTGAAGGACTACCAGGACTTGGATCAGTTTGATTATTAATATTTTCTTTCTTGATGGCCTTCTTTCTCACTTCTTCTATACTTGTGATCCATTTTCGGCGTGACAATGCATCAGTTGAAGTAAATCTATACATAGATTGATCTTTTAGTACTATTTCAAATACGTGACCTTCCGGCTCGATAGGAGACGGAGAAACGGTTTCCATTTCTATCACTGGGAAAAACAGGAGAGGAAGGTCATCAGCATATTCATAAACAGAAAATATGCAATCATCCATCTCAATCCAACATGGGGTTAAATGTTGAATGTTTTGATCATCATCTGAAATGACATCTTTGCTTGTATATTGCATGAATCCACTGAAAACACCCAGCTTACAATCAAAACCCATAGTTGTTAACACCTTCTTGTTGCCCCCTCGTTCTGCGAACGAATTATTTATTGAACTATTATACTCAGGACGACGATAAAACGCACGAACAGAGCAGTTTCTTGCGCTAATAAGTGATAGATTTGTTGAAATAAATATTTCCAATATTTTCGTTGATCTCAATTTCAAGGAA
This sequence comes from Epipyxis sp. PR26KG, assembly GCA_015144975.1. Taxonomy (NCBI): domain Eukaryota; class Chrysophyceae; order Chromulinales; family Dinobryaceae; genus Epipyxis; species Epipyxis sp. PR26KG. The sequence goes on from VKHH01006230.1 coordinate 5,704, forward strand.
TTTTCAGAAATTGGATTTGAATAGCTCTGTTGTTTATCACCTTCCCAAACCATTGATGAAGTAGCTGGACGGTTATACCAATTTCCAATAGGGTTAAGCATAATATTGTTGACTTCATTTAGTAGTCGCGCAAGTAATTTTGACGATGCAAACGAATTAATAGGATTGGCAGCGGAGTTTCTGGGAGGAATAACCAGTCTTGTGTCTAGATCTATTACTACCGTATCAGACAAGTCAACATTGCATGCACGAAGTGTATCAGTTTTAGCACCAAGAAGATAAGGAAAAGGAGCTTCAACTGCATTAATTAATTCTATTGGTAGTAAAGGTACAAATGTATTTACCATGACCAAAGGTAATATTAATCGTCGAATATATTCACAACATGGGGTAATAATCGACTCCACATTGGACACTACCAAAACTTTTCTCTCCAATATAATAGATTCCCATGCTTTTACTATCATTATTGGTGACATGATGGAAAATATTATTAAATCCAGATCTACATCTTCAACTTGAGCGATCGATGAAAAATCTATTGATGCGGACCCATGAGTAAACTCAACATTATAAACTAACCCAGGTGCTGGGAAAATGGGACATTCACAAAGTGTTGATAAAATTACATTGATATTTTCATTTATTTCATAACCTAAATAGTCAAAAACTTTTCTTGTGAATGAAAATATTGATAGTGGTGTGACAGCCAGAAATATTCTTCCATCATACATGCGATAAAACGCGTTAAATCTTAATCCATCAGAAGTAGTGACTACAAATGTACCACCTGTTTCGATTAGAGTAGGGGATTGAAAATTAATATTGTTGGAACTAATGTTACTTGCGTTTGTTTGGGTGCCCAAGCCAGATAGTGGTTGAAAAGTGTTGCTGATATTTTTTGTTACATCAAGTGACTTTTTTATACCACTGATTAGGAATAATTTCAAACCCGATTCAATTGTGTCAATTTTATCTCGTTGTGCAGGAATTCTAATAATAGTTTTTAATCCAAAATCATTTTCATTAGCTCCTGCTGCAGAACTTGTTGACACGGATGTGTTGATTGGTTGGTTCTGATTAAACTCCAATAGAAAAAATGAATGATATAATGTTGTTATTTCAGCATCAGTACGAGCAATTATACAAAGCGGATGCAAACTTGGAAACATATTAGTTACTAATATTTTAATTAATTATTTCGATTTCGATTTCAATATTGAGTTCTTTCCACTTTTCCAACTTTCCAAAGCACTTTATAACCTTCTTAAAAACTCAACGGTGTGACGAGAAAATATTGATCAAAACTAAAATTGCTAATATGTGGGTCAAATTAATTGTTGAAACAAAATGGTACAGTAAATTTACAATTTACGATTTAAGATAATACGAATCGAGTTTCGAGATTTTTGTTTCTTATAATGCAATTTAAATTATTTGATTTACTCTAATTATAATCCAGACAGCATGGTTGAAAAGATATTATTTGAAGATATTGATTTTATTAATAAGTTGGTGGGATGACGGATAAATGGGGGTAATATAAAAATCCTAAAAAACTTTAATTAATTAATTTATTACGGTAGTTAGTAGATTATTACTTAGTATATTATTATATTATTAAAGTTTTTGTATTATATTTTCTATTAATTCACTCTTTTATTTTGTGGTTTGATTTGGTGGTTGATAATATAATATTATTTTGAGTTTAGTACTTATTGAGTATTTTCTTTTGTTTGAAAAGTGACTAAGTGACTGATTGATAGCAGATCAAATCTTCTATTATCTGATGATTTACTGTATGAAATTTTAATTAATATTGGTCGATTGGTCTCAATTATACAACATCCACAGTACACAGTATATTGCGAAATTTATAGTACCCATTTATTCCAAACATACGATTTCAAGCAACTTTTTAAGAGCGTATATTCATTAATATGGGCAGTTTGAATTTATTTTCAGTTGTTATGATCAAATTAATCATTTTAGCAAATTGCTACAAATTTCATCCTATATCAAAGATTCATAAATCGAACTCATTTCATCCCCAACTCAATAACAAAATTTATAGAAGACAATTTTCAATGTCTATGGTGAGCTTATCTGCTACAGAATGTGATTATAGACTCAATTTACTTTCTCAAAAATTTGGAGCGATCACAACTGACGTCTGCTCTGGTCTTCACTTCAATGCAATGGATGTATTAATAAATGTTGTTGGAAATGGTATATTTATAATAAGTGTTGTTTTAATAGGAGGCTACATCAATAAATTGCGTATTGAAGAACAAAATTATGGAAATGCTCCATTTTCCTTCAAAAATGATGATTACTTAGAGCCTTTGATTGAAGGGATTAGTGGAAATTCAAACAACATAGGATACGATAATAACATTGTTTGTCCGCAATGTTCCGGAGATGGTATATATTTAGGATCCACTTGTGATCTCTGCTTAGGTTCAGGAAGAGTAAAGTTTAATCCACCAAAACCACAAATTCTACCGGGGGATATTGCATCAAATGAATGGACAAAATTGGTTTATAATGAATCATATATTTCAAATAACGACGATTTTAATGATGATGATAATGACAACGATGATAACGATGATGATTGATATTAAAATAAAGTAGGAAAAAGTATTGATCATAAGTGCAATTCGTGTGATGATCTGTGATTCGAGTAAAATATTAGCATCATATTTTTACTAACTTATACTTCCTTAAGTTAAATATTATCCTTCAAAATATCGAATTTAATAGTTTTTATCAATCACTTACACACATCATTATTGATGTACAACTTCGTATTATTAATGCTTATGTTGCATTGAAACCATTTGCAATGTTATGTTATCAATGAATATCATGTGCTAGTGCGTGTTAATATATTTATTATATCATTTTTTTATTTTAATAAAAATTTAAGATGGTTTTGATTTCCTTTTGATTCTTCCTTTTTTAAAAAGTAATTGCGACATTAGATCTACTTTTTTAAGATTTGTTATAGATACAAAGCAAAAGTGATACATCAAAGTTATACTCTAATTTTCAAAATGTCTATTTCTCCACTACTAAGTTTTCATCAATCGTGTCACAATAAATATGACGGTTTAGTAACGTTTACTGAGCGGTTTCGTTGGATTTTAAAAACTTTGTTTTCATGCATTTGTATGTTATGAATTTTTTCTTTAAAAACATACTTCAACAATATTAACTACTGTTAGAACCAGATATATTCAACACCTTTTGATATTTAAAGCGTGGAGGAGCTCTCTGTTATGTTTTGATAATTTATTCATTCATTCATTCATTTATTTTAACATACTGTAAATAGTTTTGAAATAATTATATTGTTTAAAGGTATGCGTTCATTCGATAACTTATTACATGATCTTGGTGGTTTCATTTTCTTCAGTTCTTGTTGCACATCATATTTTATATGGAATTTTCTGATTGAAGCTCGCAACATACTGTGAACAAATATGAGCCTGCTACGTAGCAAATATGATGAACTTTGAGATTTTGATATTTCTTGTTAATTGTTAACCTACTATTCAATTCTTCATCAATTCCAATTGTTAACCTTGCAATTTTAACGCATATCGGTAACTTATTGGTATAAGTTAACTTTTATCAAATAAGTTTTAGTTTTTATTGTTAAGCTTACCTTTAGTTATTCTGAATTTGGATAAATCATAATGTAGACACAATTATTGGACCTGTTCGTGGTTTGGTTTGTTGGTTTGTTGGTTTGGTGTGTTGGTTTGGTGTATTTTACAACTGTTTTACACAACTGTTAAAAAAGTTAGAACATTTTTTAAAACCAAAAATTATGAAATACAAGCAAAATGTTTGCTCCATGGTTTTAACTTTATGGTTTTAACAATACATCTAGATATACTAATGGATGAAAACCAGATATGGTTTTTATCTCTTCAGTTTAAAACAATGAAACAGTATCTCCAATTGTAATTCTGAGATAACATTTGGCAATAATTAAGATGATTCCGATTCTGGAAAAAGTGTAAGCTCTCTAAAAATCGAATAAGGTGGATTAATGGAAGAAAACCAGCAAACTGTACTGCTGCTGGAACCGCGCTTTTTTATTATTAGATTTTAGATTTTAGATTCACTATATGCAAACGTAACTATTCAATAGCGATGAATAGCTACTCGATTTGCACCATTCGCTGCTAAGCACAGTCAATAAGGAGTAATTGTATGTATTGTATAAAATATACTGGTATATTTGTATTTACTTTTATGTTTTATGTTGTAAGAGAGTAACTTTCATAACAGCCAACAACCAACAACATACCATCATACCATGGAAAATCATACCAGCACATACGGTGAAATAAAAAAGTTATTTTTAAATTGGGGTAGTGCTGGGCTTGCAAATGCAATTACTTCCTCCATCCTTAATCCGATGGATGTTTCCAAAACTCGATTGCAAATTGAAACAACAAAAGGAGTGAGAACAAACTTGCAGGGAGTTATGGTTCGTCTTTATAAAGAAGGAGGTATACTTGGCCTTTGGAAACCTGGGTTATCAGCCAGTATAATAAGGGAATTTCTCTCATCAGGACCAAGAGCTGGTTTTTATGTTCCTGTCAGAAATGAACTGAGAAAACATTTTGATGAAAGTGATCCATTCCAATCTGCGTTGAGTAAAATATTAGCAGCTTTAACTACTGGTACAATGGGGGCAATGATTGCAAATCCAATTGATGTCTTGAAAATTCGTTTAATGGCCAATCCCAAAGCTTATAATTCAATTCCACATGGATTAATATCCATATACTATGACGAAGGATTTCGTGGTTTGTATAAGGGTTTGCTTCCTTCAACTCTTCGAGGTCATTAGTTCATAATAGCTTTCCATAAATTATCCATCACACTAATTTTTATTATAACCATAGGTGCATTCATTGCTGTTGGAGAACTTGCTACTTACGACCAATCAAAAACTATGCTGAAATCACATCTAAATTTTTCCGAAGGATTTTATTTGCATACGTTGGCGTCATTAATTACTGGGTTAGCGGCAACTACTGTGGCTGCACCTTTTGATTTACTCAAAACAAGGTAAATTATATCATGTATGTTATTAATTATTGAATTAACAAGCTTACTTTGTATTGATTGCTAGAATTATGAATTCAACTGATTCTCAATCAATTGGAATACTCAAAGTTGCAAGGAATATAGTTCAAAAAGAAGGTGTTTTAGTTCTATTTAGAGGTTGGTTACCAGCTTATTTGAGGCTTGGACCGCATGCCTTACTATGTTTTCCGATTTTCGAGCAAATCAGAAAACTTTTCGGTTTGAGTTATTTGTAGATAGTTATATATAGACAAGCTAATTTAGTTTGTTTAATAAAACCATCAAATAATTTTAATTTTATTTTAAGTTTTTACTATTCTATATCACAATGCATGCTTCATAAGCTTTGTTGAGAAGGATTTATTCCAGGAATTGGGAAAGTGCTTGCGTATACGACAACTTGAGCTCGAATATCGTCAATTTTCGCAGAAAATTTTGGATTTGCAGCCATTTCTATAAATTCTTTTATTGAAATACTTTTTTTTGTTGAAGAATCATTTGGATTAGATGCGAAACAGTTCGCTTGTATCTCAATAGCAAGTTTGGTTATCTGATGTATAAAGCTCGCTATTTTGCGCATATCTGTCTCTACCATACCACGTGTTGTCATAGCTGGTGTTCCTAAGCGTATTCCTCCAGGTGTTACAGCTGATGTGTCACCAACAACTGAATTTTTATTGGCACTTATTTCACACAATTCTAAAAGTTTCTCTAATTTGGATCCAGTTACACCAGTCTTTCTTGCATCCCATAAAACAAGATGATTGTCTGTTCCATTAGTAACTATTTCGTATCCAAACTCCATGAGTGCTTCAGCTAAAGCTTTTGAATTTATTTTAACTTGTTTTATGTAATCAACAAATTTAGGAGATGAAGCTTCTTTCAATGCCACGGCTAATGCAGCGATTTGATGATTATGTGGACCTCCTTGCAAAGATGGGAATACAGCATTATTGATAGCGACTTCTAGTTCTTTTTTGAAAAATATTATTCCTGACCTTGGTCCGCGTAACGACTTGTGAGTAGTGGAAGTCACAACATCACAATAATCAAATGGATTATTACATTGCTTAGTAGCCACTAGTCCTGAAATGTGTGCAATATCCGCCATCAAATACGACCCGATACTGTCTGCTATTTTCCGCATACGAGAATAATCCCAATCTCGAGGGTATGCGCTTGCTCCAGCAATGATGAGCTTAGGCTTGAATTGAGTTGCTAAAAAGTTCATCTCATCATAATCGATTAAACCAGACAATGAGTTTACTCGATATGGAAGAGACTCAAAATAAATCGATGTAGCACTGACTTTTCTAGTATTTGTTTGATAACCATGAGTTAAATGCCCACCGGATGGTAAATCTAATCCCATTATTCGCTCATGAGGTTTCAATAAAGCTGTGTATACGGCAAAATTTGCAGGAGAACCAGAATAGGGTTGAACATTGACACCCCAATTTGCTTTGTCCAGGTCAAACAAGTCAAGCGCACGTTTCTGACATAGAATTTCCATTTGATCGATAAATTTGTTTCCCCCATAATATCGTGCCCCAGGTAGCCCCTCAGAATACTTATTTGTCATGCAGCTTCCCAATGCTCTCAGTACATCGGCAGAAACAAAATTTTCGCTTGCTATCAGCTCAATGCCACATTTTTGACGATAATATTCTTTGTTGATTATACTCCAAACTTCTGCATCTGAACAATTCATATTTTCCGCCGTTGAATCATTTTCTATCATAGTTGGGGATAATTCTAATTTATTTATCAATAGATTTTGAATTGATTTCACTACATACATTGATTGGAAACCATACAAAGAAGTAATGCTAACATAGAAATATAGGATTCTGTTCAGGAATTTCATGGGGAAGAATAACAAGAATACAAGATTACAAAATTACAATAGTTCGATAATAAAAAGGCAAATTGTTCAAGTTTTAAATGAACAGATTGGTGGAATTAAAGAATTAAAGTATGGTATTGATTGATTAGTTATTACAGACCATAAGTTTAAATGAATGAATGAATGAATGAATAATCTGTGATCGACAATTGTATTTTTTATTTCATCACGTTGCATTTCTATCAAACTATTAGTAATTAGTATGTATTATTAACAAACTAATAATTAATATATATACCATATTGCTCCATTAATTAATTAATTAATTTATTCATTCATGTAAAGTACATTTGTTCAGTTAATTCCTATTCATTCATTCATTCATTTGAAACGCCGGTGCTGAGTGGCTCTTCTTTAAAAATAGCTTGTCCAACAACAAAAATGATGCTTTTGACGAATATTATCTTGAAAAAAACGTTGCATGCGTACGTATGTGTATGACCGTCATTTGATATGCAGTACAATATTTACCTAGTTTACTTGATCAGCAATGATAATAAGCTAATACGATTTTGGCGACATTTTTTAAAGACATCACATATTTAGATAAAAGTCTCATAAAGGCACACCATTTAATTTGAATGATTTATACTCGCTAATAATGCTTTAATATAAAGAAAAATGCATGATTGGAAAATACATTATATTTAAATAAATCTAACAACTAAATATTGTTGAATATTGAGGCTGCAATAAACTTAAGACAGGTATAACCTAGTATTAATGTTTCTATTGAGCAAAAACAAATAGAGTAGTATGGATTCATCACTAAAATCGGATAAGTCTCATAGTGAATGACTTTAATGTCCTCCCCATAAATCGTTTAAAGAAAACTTGACATAGGGTCTATTATATGCTTTCCAGACATCGAAATTTGTTCCATCAGAAGGTCCATACTGACCTTTGGCATTGGTGCGTCCAATCGCTAAGTACATCAAGCCTTGACTGTAATCGTATGTTGCGATATGTACATCACCAGTTTGATGGTATAGAGCGATGGTTTTTGATGATTCACAAGTGATATTGCCATAGAAATCAGTCAGAGCTGTTGGAAGGGTTCCAGTTGGGCCATCATGGGAAGGTTGTGGGTGTTTATCAACGTAAGCAATAGATTCAAGGTAAGGTTGACCAGTCATAGAAGGAGCTGTAATGTCAGTGTATGCAACAACTGAATCTTGCTTGTATCCAACAAGGTCAAAAGTATTAGTTGTGTAGTCACCAATTCCAATCCAAATTCCCCAAGTTCTTTTCGCATTTTGTAAATATACTTCAGCTTCCGCTTTGGTGGAAGTTAACTCCAAAATATCTCTCAAAATAAATACATCAGATTCACCATTGTAACTTCCTGGTTGTAATTCCCTTTTATCATAAGTCATCCATACTTTTTCACTGATGCCAATACCTCTTTGAGAAATTCCAGTAATCGCTCCAACAAAACCAGGGAAGCTGACTGAAACAAAAGCATTGTTTTTGCTAGGATCACGATGAACGGCAACAAGGGTATTACTAGCCCAAGGTCCAGATCCGAAATCTAACGCACGTAATTGAATCAATTGGTTTGCTGGAGTAGCTTTACCCCAAGCGCCATACGCTGTGCAAGCCATACGAATTAATTCTGGTAACATGTTGATTTGTTTCAATTTCAAACTCCAAGCTGAGACATCACACTCCTCTTGACCACGCAACCCATCGCAAATGCCTGCAGCCATTCCATCAATCTCATCAATTAGATATTGGGGAACATATGATACCTCTTTCTCCCAAACCCATCCTAAGGCTTGCCTGAACACTTCGGGAGCAACAATTGCTCCTTTCACTTGAATTACTCTAAGAATTTTTTGAAGAGGTTCTGGAAAACTACTGATGTCAAGCTGCAACACTTCATCCATGAAAAATTGATCCATTTGTGGGCCAGTGAAAACAACAATATCTCTGGCTAATAAAAAACCATGAGCATATCCTCTTTCTCGTGAATCACCAACTAGATCTAATCGTTTCATTTTAATCGAATCTTGTTCGGATGGATTTTCATAGCTGGTGAATGTGACTTCGATTTCAGCCAATTTTGATTTACCAACTCTTTTTTTATTCCACGTTGTGAATTTACTTGCTTCAAAGGTTGCTTTTGGTTCTGGGTAATTAGTCGCGGCAACTGATGTCGCAGCTATGACTAAGGTAGCAAATAAAATGCGAATCATGGTTCCAGCTGAACTTACAGCGGTATATTATTGTAGAAATGAGTATGAAGAAATAAGAAATAATAATGTTATTACTAAAAATCTTTTTCCTCCCGCCGCCGGAGAAATTTTTCTTCAACAAGAATCATAAGTTATTGAAAAACAAAACCATTTTAGCTTTTATTTTATTATGATGGTAATATGAGTTAGAATGAGGATAAACTCTGCGTTATTATAGAAAATTTTCAAACTACTAAAAAAGACTGGATTGAATTAAAGAACAATTCCATGACATTATTATCTCAGATAATCCATCAATAACATGCAACATCAGCACAATTTATACTTTGATAAGCCCTTTGTTTACATCGGTGACCCAAAAATCTAAAATCCTCTAATAAGAAAATGCTACCAAAACTGAGTTTTTCATACACTACGGTAAATCATTATAAATTTGATATTAAAATTTGACTGTATAATCCTTAGTTAATAAACTACTCCGTTGACATAATCCAATCAATGACCCAATTCCTGATTTCTCACTGTTCATATCTATGTTGATATTGCAAGCACAATACGAGATAATATAATTCTTCTTTTATGGTTACAAATGATTATTGTATCTAAAGTATTAAATACAATAATTTACATAAACAATTTAATATATTACGCCTGTGTTTAATTTCAACAAATTCGAGAGTTAGGTAGTCATTGTGTTAATTTGAATTTTTAATGGTTGGCTACTATTTTGAGTCTCTTTAATATCTTTGCTAAGTCTTCTGGACAACGACGCATTAGCAACCTAAATAGAATGATCAGAATAAAATGATATTAATATATTTAAAGTTTATTTTAAAATTTATGATATTATAAGTTTGATAATTGATGTTTAATTTAATTATTTTACTTTTAATTGATTTATTCATTTACCTTTGATGCTGTAAGTTGTTTATTAACATCAGCTAATTGGTTTCTCATTTTAGCTAATTCCTCTTCTAACTTTGAAATATATGATAATGTTTCATTACCAGCAAGTTCCTCAGCTACTTTTGATGTAGATATCTGAATTTTATAAATTAAAATTAAAAATCAATAATGCTTATTAAAATGCAATGCAGCAATACCTGATCCATAAAATTCTTTTGACGAAGGGTTTGCAATTCCTCTAATAGCTCGGTAATGAGTATATTTTTTTCATTATTTTGTCCAGCATTGTCATCAAATCCTGACAATAAAGCTTCATACTCTCCATTTATTCGAGGCAGTGTGCCATCACGACTTGATGGTCTTGAGGAAGGATTAGCTGACATGGGTCTTCCACTTTTCTGCGTTGGATCAGAGAACATATCCCCACCAGCAATCATTACATTTTTTGACGGACTATTTCGACCAGGTGGAATAAGAGGTGGATGTGAATTATCCGAATTTGTTGCATTTGCGGTTTTGGGTGCTCTAATAGACTTCGGAGTACGCAACAAATTTCGGATTTGTTGCTCGACTTCCTCATCAACAGTAGTAATTCTACCATGTGCAGCATTATACAACGTTTTCTGAAATGTTTCTTCTTTCATCTTTTCCAATTTACTTACTCGTTCTTTATGTTTTTCAATAATTCGCAAAGTTATACCTAAATCTTTTCTCATCGATGCAACTTTTAATGGGTTGGCAGGTCTCAATCCCTTCGGTAGTACCACCGTACCAGTATTGGTTGTTGGAATTACTTCCGTTTGGGTATTACTATCAATACGAACTCCTTCTCGAGTAGTTGGTTTAGTTCGAGCAGTACCACCACTAGTAGTCATTTGTCTCTTTTCAACTTGAAATTTACCACTCTCCACATCATCAAGAATTTCCTCCAACTTCTCCGTGTAATTGAATAATCTAACAATTTCGCTTTCCGCCATCCTCAATTGCTCAACTTTCTTAACCCGATACTTATTAAAACTATCAACAAATCCACTCAAAACTTTATCCTTTTCTGTCAACCAATGTTCGTATTGTAATCGAATATGAGCTAATTCCTCCTTTCGACTCTTTTCGATCAGTTGCAAATGCTTCTCAAATTCTTGTCTCACTGGGATTTCATAATTTGTCTTCTCTTTATCAGCTTTTTTTACTAGTTCTGTATATGTCTTCAATGCTGAAGGTACATTCATAATAATTTCATGTTTCTTTTGCAATACTTCACGATTAGCATTAAGTAATTCAGTAATCTCTTGTTGATGCTTTGTTTCAAGCATAACACGTTGTTCTTCCAAGCATCGATCTTTCTCATCTAATAATGTACTAATTTCGAATTCTTTGTGTTTTATAATAGTATGACATTTGGTGAGCTCTGCACTTAATTTTTGAAGTTCCCTGCCTTGTTCTTCCATCTGCGATTTGCGATCTTTTGCTTTTGCAGCATAATTTGATTGTGTTTCCTTTAATTCTTTTACTATTTTTTGTAGTTTGTCAACGCTCATATTGCCAGAGTTATCTTTTGATGCTTTAGTTTCTCCACTGGCGGTGTCAAGCAAGGAATCACCTAGACCAAGATCCTCCATTGTATATTTTTTGCCATTGACAACAATTCCATCAGATGACAAGTTTGCTTGTAACCCCACTCGTTTCAGCAAACTGACTAATCGAGGTAAGCTCATTTTTTCCTCACCTCCGCCAGATTTACCATCAGCAAATTTAACTGAATGCTCTGCACTGCCAGAAAGTCCACTATTTTGTTGTGATAACTTCGATCTTAATTGAGTAATTTCATCAATTAATTTCTTTATTTTTCGATCTTTATCTTCTGTATCTTCAACATAATTCACTCGAGGATTATTGCGCACATTACGACAACGATTTGCAAATTGCAAAGTTGAAAGACATTCTTCGTAGTATTTTGGACTCGGATGAATCGCTGCTATCACACTTGTATAAGAATTTCCGCCTAAACTATTTTGTAGAACACGAGTTAGCTTTGAATCTCTGTATGGCACATGAGATATTTCTGAAGAGGGGTCTAATGCCATGATGACTTTACCAAGTGCAGTTAAACTTGTATTGATATGCAACGCTTCTTTTAAACGAATTCCTTGACTTTCACTCTTTTTCAAACGTTCAGATCCTGCTAAATCGACAAGATTCAACATGCCGGTTATAGCTTGTCCGGTCATTTTATCTCGTTGAAGAACAGTGATGGTAAACACTGTATGTGATCGAGACGAAAAAGCATTCATTTTTGTCTCATGAGTCGCTCTAACTCTTAAACCCATGGAGATGAGGGACATGACTTCTTCCATTGTTGTTACTGGAACTAGGGATAAGTCTTTAACAAACACATTTCCTTCATTATCTTCTCGGATTTCATAATTCATTGTATTGTACTCATCTTGAATTTCTTTTAAACCAGGTTTATTTTCTACATTTGCCATTGCTGATCCTTGCTTATGAAAAGCTGGGGCAAAATATGGATTGCCCCTTTTCCCAGCCAAATGTTCAAAAATATCAGAAGTTTTTTCATACAATGCCATAGATGTGCTTGATTCCACCCCCATCGCAACTAAATATGCTTTGCCTAAATCACGTATTTGGTCATTATAAATCTCTAAAAATGAGCAAACCATTGCAACTTCGTTGGATGATGTGCGTTTTGCCAAAGACTGAAATAGGTATTCCACCGAGCGAGGAATTAATCCTCGAATTTCACCATCAGATCCAAACATTGTATAAGTTTTACCAGATCCTGTTTGACCATCTATATGAAGATATGAAATTTAGCATTTCAAATACAAAAAGAGGTAGCTTACTGTACTTACATGCAAAGCAGCAACTGTTATATCCATTTAATATATGGTCTACTTGAGATCTACACAAAGTATTAAAAACTTCCTCTTGGTGCGTATTGGTCCAAAATACTCTATCAAATTGAAATGAAACTTCACCATATCGCCTGTTTGATGATTCAGGATCTTTTATTATTATCTTACGTTCATCTTCCAAATCTGTTTGAATGAAATCAGTATTTTCAGTTTCTTCTTCAAGTGGACGAGCGCGAACATAAACTTTTATATTGGATGAGCTATCCGCAGCTCTAGAATAATCTGTAACAACTCTGTGCATGATAACGTCACTGCTTATATTGTATGACACACAAACAAACCAACAACAAGAAGCTACAAAAATCAACAGCAAAAACTCAAAAACGAAACGCTTAAATATAAGGGCTTGCTTATTATTTTATTGAACGTTTCGCTGCTGGTATTGCTGCAACAAGAAGTAAATAATAATAATTTTTATATGATGGTGGTATTAATTATTGGTTGTAGATTGTAGATGTAGACTAAATAATTTTGAATAACACCGAAACTTATATTTACTGTATTACATTTATTTACTAAGCACCATATCATTATTTGCTATTTTTTTTGTTATATTGTTATATTATCCTAATACTGTATATACTGTAATATATACATACAGTATATCATTCACCAACTCTAAGTTATTATACTATAATTGTGAAATTACAGTACATCATACAATCGACCATTCGATCATTCAGAATTCCCGCCTCGTTTATTTCTAACTAACCCTAACCTTTATTAGACTAATTAGACTTTATAATAACTCCATAAAATGAAAAGAGACGATCGTATGAAGCAGCGCAAGGCTGCTGATAGAAAAGAACACATGGATAATATTATGAAAGTGGCCGAGGAGGCTGGATTAGACTTTGTTGATTATGAGTTACCACCCGATGAAGTTGATGAAGAAGAAGTAAAGAAATCCGTAGGAGCTTCATTGTTGGCCCTTATTCCATTTACTCAAGCATACTATGAGTCTGCTGCAGCAGAAGAAGAAATGGATAATTTAAAGAAGATACGAATTGAGAAAGTGCGAGCATCTGATTTTTTAGCCATGTCTAAAATGGGGAAACATGATGAAGCTTTAGAGCAGATGATGGCTGAAACTAATTACGACTTTTTCTACTTCAACAAGCTGAAAATGAAAATGGAAGAAGAAGGAAGATTTAAATTCGAAAGAGCAAATTTGAATCCATTTCAAGAATTGGATCGAAGCTCGAATAGAAATCGTATAAAGCGTGCATTACACGCCAACTATGCAATGCCAGGATTTAACGATTCAATAAATCAACACAGAAACAAGGTAAAATAAAAAGCAAATATTAATGTTCCAATCAACACATGCTTACCAATAATGATAAATTTTCGTTGTTAATTCAGGTAGCTGATATGCCAGAACAAGTTAAAGTTGAAGAAACTTGCATGTGGAGAGGAAAGAATAAAACTGGCGAGGTATTAAAATGCAATAATCTTCGGTTGAGATTGAATAATTTTGAGAAAGATGATGATGAATCATCAGTTGGTGGTGAATCAAGCATTGTGTCGATGTGGGATAAAAATAAAAGTAGTAAAAACAAGAAAAAACAATCATCGAATTATTGTTGTTATCACCATTCAACATGTATAAACTACCATCCAGACAAAGTCAAAATTAATACACCCAATCCAATGACCCTTTGCACAGAATGTTTCGTTACCAATGGATCAAATACTAAACTTATTCCATTGACATTAGAGACTTGTCCTGGAGTAGCTCCAGCTAATATTTTATCATTATCTAAAATAAAAAAGAAAATTGAATTAGCAGATGATATTGTACTCAAACCTAAATCCCAAAGTCGTAAAAATAAGAGTCATTTATGCCAATGGGAACCAACAAATGAAAAGATCCGAGGCTATTCATGTAATAATCCCATATGTAAAGACCCTGACACGGGTATTGCTTATAGTGACACTTGTGCATGGCATTTAAGAGTATGTGTTTTGTCTCATCCAATCAATTCCAATAATAATATCATATTAATTCCTAATCAATTTGGTTTGTGTCAAATGCACCATATTGCAATGCATGCTATCCCCCCGCCTAATATTCCTTTTCCTTATCCTGGTATGGCTTTAAAGAAAGGTGCTGATTGGTGGAAAAATAACCGAGGTCGTCATTGGGCAACTCCAAGATTTGATCCTAAACCAGATGTTAGTTGGAATGAATATGAAATAGCAACTTGGCCACAAGATGCTTTAGAAGCAATAGATTACATTTTAAGAAAAACCATTTATTTTTAGTAAGTGTGACATTTTTTATACTTTCAATTGAATTAAACTTATATTGTTTTATAATTCTATATAGATTTTAATTTATTATTTTAGTTATTATTTTAATATTTTAATATTATTTTATTATTTATTCCTATTACCAAGCTAAGTTCTAATTTTATTTTTTTCTTTAGCAAAAGATTTTGGCGAAGTAAAAAATCAGCATTATTAATACAAAAAAGATTTCGAAGATATCAATTTGAGAGATTTCATATTGAGAAAAAACTATTAAATTCAGTCAAACCTCGCATTTATGGTGCAATTAAAATTCAAAATCAAATGAGAAGATATCTTGCTGATAAAAATACAAGGGAAATGAGGAAAAGATGTCGTGCAGCTATTATGTTGCTTCAACGGATCTATCGAGGTCATCATGTTCGATTAACCCTTTATCGAGATTGGGCAATAAGAAGAATACAAAAGTTTATGAAAAGATTACATTTTTTAAAATTCCGAGACACTGTTATAATGATCATGCAATTACGAATTTTGTTTACTAAAAAGCATAAATTATGTATTAAAATACAACGGCTCTATCGTGGGTATTATGCACGTGTTGTAGTATTTCAAATGAAATTATTTAATATTATTACGAGAAGATGTGTACGTGTTATTGGTAATTATTATTGGATTTATCGAAGGAAGAAACCGAAGAGAGTTGTTATACCACCTTCTGAACAATGGATTTTAAATCAGTTTATGAAGAAACTTGCACATATGATACTAGAATTATATTTAGATCAAAGAAAAAGAAGACAACTTGCAGAGCATTTGAATGTATATTTTATTTGCAAATAATGATTATTTTATTTTTTATTTCGACTGAATTTTTTAATCTTTAATCCATTCATACAATACAATGAAATTTTATATAATCTTGAGTTACGCGTAACATCGTTTCCCATTTATCTGTCGTTTGTAACTTACTATATTATATTTTAATTATTAACAGGAAAGTGCACCAAGTATTCAAAAGCTTGTCAGAGGATTTCTTGCAAAACTTGGTACAAAGAAGATGTCTTATTTGCGATACGCGATAAGAAGCTGGTGTCAACCGAAATATGCCATTGAATTTATGGACAAACTTTTACTTAGTAAAGTACGTCACTTTTCAATAACTTTTATTATTATTTTTTCTTTTCTCATTTTAAAAGTATAAATAATTGTAATAATAATAATAATAATAATAATAATATTTTTTTAATCCAAAATATCCGAATTATATTATTAATCAACTTAATTATTGTTGTTATGAAAAATATTTTTGATAGATATTTTATTTAGCGTCTAAAAACTCACAAGAAATCATTGCAACTGGTTCACCTGCTAAAGTCAGTCATGTTCGAATTCATTTACCTGAAAATATGCAATCAAAATATGAAGTTGATTTCCGAATATTTCAAATTGCCATTGAAAAGTCAGTTGTAATTTTATATTATATTAGTATCTTTTTCTATGATATTTCTTACTTCTTTGTGGCTTATTTTCGAATTCTGAACAAAAATGCAAATACTATTATTTATTTTTATAATAATAATAATTAATAATAATAATATTTTAATAATAATTGTATCCTTGTGTTTGATATTTCTGTATTAATTATATTTAATAAATTGTTAACTAATAATTATATTTTTGGATGATAGATGGTATAAAGCTTCTCATATTCCATTATTATTATCTGAAAAAATATCAATAATGAATAAATTCAAGAATCCTATGAATGGAAATATTATGATTGGTATGCTTGATGATTATATCGACCTTCACAAGTATCCTTGCCGAAAACATGGTCGAAAGATTTGTGGCAGTTGCTTCTTCCGTCGTGATTGCTTGTTTAAGAGCTGTAAGTGTAGGAAATATTCTCAACCGAAAGGAGATGTTCATGGCATTTGTCGTGAATGTGACCATCCTCGAACATTACATATGATGTGTCCATTACAATTGAAAGAAGATTTAAGCAAAAAGGTAGCTTTTAGTGTCATAAAATACTATTATTGTTTTTTATTTTTATTAACTATTATTAACTTATTCGGCCATCTACTAATGATAGTTAAGAAATATTATCATTTTATTCTTAAACTGTTATTATTATCATTACTATTATTATTATTATAACAGGGGCTCACCTAATTGGGAAATCTTCTTAGTCTAGATAAGAGCCCGAAACTAACAATTATTTCATAACTGAT
>VKHH01006231.1:0-23228 GCA_015144975.1 Epipyxis sp. PR26KG
TATGATATTTCTCCTTTTTATGGCTGATAAGTTTGAACAAAAAATAAAAGATCAAATATCTCTTAAAACATAATTATAATAATAATAATAATTATTATTATTGTGATATTATTAGGTGTTAAAATATCGTTATGGTATAAAAAGATTAGCAACACGAAATTTTAAAGTAAGTACAGCGCTTAACTTAATAAAAATTTCTCTTAAATTACTAAAATATTATTTTTATTGCATATTTTTTTGATATAATAATCGAGTTTTATAATCAAAAAATTTATTATTATAATCATTTGGTTTGTATAATAGGAATTGATCAGTTTATCGCTGTCGTTGCAAGAGGACATGAGGTTTCATTCGTTTATTAATTTATGTGGAATAAAGAATATCAATAACAAATCCTCATTATTAGAACAAGAGCCTAATCGATATGATCCGATCGAATGCAATTTCTTCTTTTTGATTATTGAACAATTATTTGCTATAAATAATAAAAGTTTGAAAGAATTCAACCTGATATTTAATTCAAAGGTACAAAAATGATCATATTAATATATGTTTACCGTAATTTGCTCATTCATTCATATGAGAATGATAAGGGTGGCTTCAGTAACCTCCCTACATTATTTTGGCGACCCCTACATTTAGGGAACAGCTGATTTTTTGGAAGAGACGTGTAGCCCCAATATTCTAATTAATAAGATATAACAGATATAATATTTATGTTTCTCAATTGTAATAATAATAATAATTGTTATTGTGTAGGATCGAGGAATATCTCGACAAGCAGTCCTAAAAGCTATTCCAAAGATATTTAAGAGAATTAACAGTTCATCAAGTCTGAAATCTACCATTGATGTAATCATTTATGATGTGTCGGAAATTCGGGCTATAGCGAATAGAAATACTGATGGGAATGATAATATTGATAATCAAATCAATGATGAGTTATCCATTCATTCCATATTGGATGTATTAATGCATTATTATGAGTTAGAAAATGATGTTGATGTAGATCCATTCTTTCAAGCTGACAAATTATTGGAAGATTTACCTGCAGTTGTCGAAGATGTTGTGAATGAGGAAGAACAAGCGGAAGCTATCAAAGCGCGCCAGCAGCAATTGTTGAAAGAATACCAATCATAATTATTTTAATGAATTATTCACAATTAAATTAGATAAGCTAAAATTAATTTTATCAAAGTATAAAATACGCATTATGTGTCGAATGTAAATATTATCCTTTTCTTAATTTTTATTTTTATTTTTTAACAAAAGAATAATTATTACAAATCTTTATTTTTGCTATTTTTCCCTATAATATCATCTAATTTCAATTCAAACACATTATCTTCATTTACAAATAAACTATTTTCTCCTGTTTCAGCCAAATGTTTCTCTATATTCCATCCTGGATCTTCAAAAATACCCATATTATCAGCAATCAAATGCAAGGATTTGCATGATGCGCATCTAACAACAACAACTCCTTTTTCATAAGAATGCTTTGATATTTTCTTCAAACTTCGGGTTTCACATATTTTGCAAGTATATACTAATACCATCTTCGCTCCACTTGATTCAACTCCAGGAATATCAGAGAAAGAAGTATTAGAGACTTCCGCATCATTATTAACTTCTGGGTCTTTATTATTGATGCTATCGCTTCGATTTGTTTGGGAAATATTATCATTTTCGTTAGTATAACTGATCGAATAATATCGTTTTTGAACTGCACAGTTCAACAAGGAGTTAAATTGAATGGAAGTAAGAAATTTGCCTTTACATTGCAAGTTTTTGTAAAATAAATTTTGGTTGATGAAACGGACATAATTTGCAAGAGAAGATTTAAATATTGAGTGTGGAAGGTGTTGTAAATAACTCATGCTCAATGATTTTTTACGAAGGTAACCTCACTACAGTAAATTTTTAGAATAATTCCTGGAGGGAATCCTGTCAATTTGTCAAGTAAAATAATAAAATATTATTGTCATGTAATTGTGTTATTATTTGGCTATTTGGTTTATGATTGTTAGATGGAAGTACATCGAAAATTAAGATTCATTATTAAGGTAATTTATATACACTATATATACACTACTGATACCAGGAAATGTTAACGCCGGTATACGATTACCGCCGGTATTATGGATTATGGTGAGACTGGCGAGATTAAGGTCAAATATCAGCAACAAGATTTCTGTCAAATTTATCATCATCATCATTTTCATCATCATTATCACTTCAATCAATCACTTTGACTTAAATGTGAAACTAAATAAAGTTAAGTTGAGGATTTTTGGGAATCTTCATCCCCCTATATAACAACACTGGACCTTACCGACATATTACTTTAAAGGAAAATTACAAAACAATTCGAGTCTTCTTTCAAACAGTAAATTAATATAATAGAGAGTCCGGTGTGGTGTGGACTTCAAAAAACTACTTTTTTATCCTTCATTCCGGTACACGTTGACTTACGTGAATGAATGGATAGTTTTAAAATTCACTTTCATTTTGTCGAACTAGAAGTATTAACTGGTGCTGTAATTTAATACTTTGTAAATCAGTTAATACTTCTAGTTCGACAAAATGGAAGTAAGCAAAATTTCCCTTTATTATCCTATAAGTGGAGAAATAAGAACTAGATGATGTATATTCATTTTGTAACGAAACAAATAAGCTGTTGAACTATATTCAAAACACTGATTAACGCATAACCAATCATAATAAAACAGGAAGGATTAAGAAAACAAACATCAATTAATATTATAAGAATTTTATATTATCAATAACATTTGGCTGGATCATCATTTACCAACACTCGATCTAGGTATTGATGAAGTAGATCCTTTACTGTTATCAGTACTCTTTTTGGTAGTATCACTTGCTTTAGCTTTAAGTTCAATTCTATCAAGCTCTCTATCAACATTTGCCAGAAGTTCAACTTCGTCAGGTGTATATAAATCTATTTTAATTTTTGTTTTAACATTTAGCGTAGCTGTTGTACGACTTTGGGTACCAGCAAATATCAAAGGATCAGATACACCAAAGCCAAAGTACTCCACATCCATTGGTGTAGCTAATGTTTGAGAAGGTGTTAAGATAACAGTTGTAGCAATACTATCTTTACTATTGGAACTTTTTGTCCAAGCTTCTTCGTTATAAGGAAATAGTAGATCATCAGATGTCATTTCGAACAAAAAAGGAAACTTAACTTGATTTAGTTGATATCGTTTTGCTGCAAGCGGTGGACCATCTCTACCAACCGCCAATATGAACATAGTTGATTTTTCGTTTTCAAACACAGGATCAAAATCGGATGCATACATGCTACCATAAGGGTTAGTGAGTGATATGTCAGCATTAAGATTAACAATTCCTTTCGCTACCAATCTACCATCCGGATATAATATTTCACGACTCAACAAATTTTGATCTTGGACCTTAAAAAGTTAAATATGTCATGCATTATCAGTTTCATTATCAACTCAAAAATACAACGCAAAATATGACATTCTTTTCTGGTCTATATGATAATACAGTTTATGAATATAATAAATGTAGGAATAATCATTCCTACAAACAACACAAAAAAAATCCACGAAGTTAAATAATATTATTTTGACCTACCTCAATCATTTCTTTTTGAATTTGAGCTTGCTTTGCTTGCACTTCTTTCAATTGTTCTGCAACAAAGCTATTTTCAACAGCAAACACTGGCTGCGAAAAAAAACCCATTGTTAAGACATTAACAAGAATCGAATTAAAATAAGTTTTGAATGATTTTTCATTCGTTGATAACATATATATGCTTGTGGGACTAATGTTATCATTCGATAGTTTTCTCATAGTTAGAGTTGAAGGAATAATTTTTCTTGTAAATCCGTCAATACAACTCAGCATAAACCCGACATACAGAAGAGCAAAAGATTTCATATTAACACTATAAAGTTTCTCAATAGATGCTACCCCAACCAATAGGCAACAGGAATTTTTTATTTTTAAAGGAAAAACTTGTTGTAAAGTTGTAACTTCAACTTCAATACTTAAAATGCATGTATTTAAAAATTTCTAATTTTCTTATTAAATTTTAAATTAAATGATGCGATGATAATGCATATTTTTTATCACAATAAATGAAAGCGCACTGAAGAATGAAGATACAGTAAATCTCAATCCAGCAGAACATTTTTTTTCCTCATTATGATTTATGATTTACCCAAACCCTTCTTAAGTTTAAAACTATAAATAATACCTAAAATATGTATATGATAGTCATTTATATATAAATTGTAGCTTAAGATTAATTTGCATTATTACAAAATTATTGGAGCGAACAAAAGTTATTTTTATTCAAAAATATGAATATAATGAATTCATAGCAAGCTAGCAAGCTAGCAAGCTCCTTGTATTTCAACATGCCATCATGCCATAACTTTACAAAATATCAGGTAATATATATTATAAAACATTTGATGTTACAGCATTCATCAATAGTCTCTTATTCGGTAGGTATCTTCACATAGGTGATCAAATGTAAAATTTGACTAATCAGCCTACTAAAAGGCGACGTGTTGCATGCGGTTATCGTGATAGAGTTGATCATATACACACAACATGCCGCAACTATTTATTTGGAGGTCCATATCAACATTACCTCAAACTCAGAATTCATCAAATCTGCCCGTTATCCCGTTATTGAACCAGTGGCGTTTCGACGAATTAGGCTATGAGGTGAATGATTTAGATCTCGAGCAAGATAATCCAACTAACTTACCAGAGGAGTTCTTGCTCGATGGTGATAATGGTGATGATAGCGTTGACCATGATGAAATGGAGATGGATGATGATCTACTAGACTAGACATTTGAGGTCAAAGAAATCATTCATGAAGAGACTGGCTTTCCGGGAAACTCTCCTTCGACGCAGAGTGATACAAGTGGAAACCATGTATCATTCCGCATGATAATCGTTCATGTTGCCAATTTTTGGTGTTGCTTTTTTCTAATGATATTGTGCAAGAATTTGCTACGCAAACAAATATTCATGCTGAAATGATTGGTAACAAATATGCGCTACTAATTGAAGAATTGAATAGTTATTTTACAATAACATTATTATACATTTGTGTTTGTATTATGTATTATAATACAATAAATTATTATACATTATTATACAATAACATCATATATTTTTTATGGCTGCTGTAGTCTATGAAAGAATATTATTATATTATTATTCTGCAATCATTATATTGTACGATACAATGATCATATTGTTTTTGTTATACATTATTATTATATCAAAAATTACTGTAGATATACTGTAATGTGCTCGTTCAACCAAGATGTTCCATAGATGATTCTGTCAATATAGCCACCGCCAAACGTTAACTATATTATCGTATTATCGCACTTACCGTTTTATGCTACCCGTATTAGCCGTTACATGCTAACCACACAATACCTGTTCAAGATATCACAAATACGTATGAGATGTACTCAATCCAACCTAATTTGCCTTAGGTCTAAAACAATGTCTAATATGATGTTTTTATCACATTTTAATTAAAGTTAACGAAAATCTTATTACAATATTTGTAGTATATCTTTTCTTAACTTAACCTTAATTAACATTCGTTAACTTTAATTAAACACAACAAGAAATCATTCAAAAAATTCAAATGCAAAGTAAATTTTTGGACGCGTTACTAAAATTAACAATTAGTAACGCAAGAATAGAATATCCTGCTCTAAAAGATTTATTACGAACTCAAGCATCCGCCAGCATCATCACATTGCAGAGAATGGTGTTGCTTTACGCTACCTCTTAGATTATGGTGTCCTCCATAATGACGTCGATTATCAAGTTTTTCAATACACAAGCAGCAGCCTTACCAATTATAGAAGGGCGTAACGCACCATATAGAATGGCATTCACCAACAGATTCATCACATAATCTCCCCATCCTTATAATTTTGGTGATGAATTGTAGCATAGTTAACTTATCTGCAAACCTAATTGTACAACAATAATCAACATCATGCTACACTATTGAAAATAAGAACTGGCCAACAATCAATAATTAGTTTACTTTTATAGTTTAATTAAATAATTTTCTTCAAAAAAATACTGAAATATAATAACTGAAATATGCTTTGGAATTGGATTTACAATACAGTAATTTCTTCAAGAAAGCGAAGAATTGTTATTGATAAGAAAAATAAAATATATCCATCACATTGTCATTGTGAATAGGTGAAAAATGAAATCGCTTTAACTCCGAATCACAGTTAAGAACGGGTAGTAAACAACCTTAGAACTGCTTTTATCTTTATTCATTTATATTACACTTATCAATTGAAAAATGATAAACGCCTCTCTCTTCTCTTTCTTTGCATAAGATCCATTTCTCGATTACTCGCAGCTTGAAATGAGTTAGTCTTTTTTAGTTGATTTTTTTCTGATGGCATAATTTGATCAGGAGGAAATACATCAGGATTGCTCTCCACACTGTCACGACTTGCAAAACTGCTCTTTCTCATCAAGAATTCAGGAGTATGAATTGTATCTTTGTGCTTAGTAGCAAATGAAAATTGATCACCTTTCAATTGCTGTTGAAACTGCACTGAATCGACTTCAATAATGAACGATTTTCTCATATATCGTCGTAGCCTTTTGGCAACAGCTTTTGAGCAATGCAATTCTTGTATAAATGTTTCATTTCGTGATATCAGAAGATTTGAATCGAATATTTCTTGTTTATTGTGATGATCAACATATATAGTTGCTTCATCCAATCGCGAATCACCACCATATGGAGTCATAAGATCGCAAGATATCATCGAATAACGTTCTTTAATAATTTACAAATGATGTAGTACTCACAATATGTTACAGCACATTTTTATGTTTGTTTTGTTATTTTGCACTTATTATTATACCATCAGCCAAAGTTCCGGAAAATGGCTTTTTTTGGCGATAGTTTTGTCCGTTGTTAATTTAATATTTTGAAGGAAACAATTCGAGATTAGTTAATTAACCCCGGTATTAATTAAAGCCAAAAGAATATTTAAAAAATATCCAAACAGAAATGTTTAATTACACAATACTAAATCAACTGTCCATAAATTATTTTAAGATTACTTTTGCTTATAAAGTTATGGTAAAATATTTAGTGAGTTGTTTCTTCTTTTTATATAAACGGAATGAGCTTAAAAGTTAAAAGTCCTCAATTGAAATTTTATTTGACCCTGGAAAATTACAAAAACAATTCGCGTCTTCTTCAAACAATTAATACTTTAAGCTGTAAGCTGTAAGCAGTTAATTAGGTAATGTAATATTATAATATCATGTATTTATGCAATGTTCAACTCAATCAAGTTAACAAAATCTATTAAAATCCACACAATCAGTTAATAGTATAATAGTATTATTGTATTATTTTAACTTTTTTCGCTTTACTGTTCTACTGTTCAAATAAATATTATGCACTCTATCATAATAACCATAAGATAATAATATCATTAATCTACGGTACCGTATATTTCGTATTGAATAAACAATATTTTTTGCAGATGTTCAAATGGCAAATTGTTCGATCAATCCAGTTGAAAAAGTGCTTTGTGAACTCATCAAAGCAATTTCATAGTTACAACGTTTTGCATTTAACTCAACATATTGAGTTGATTAAACCAACGTTGAAACCTCCTGTTGCAAATAAACTAATTTATCATGAAGATATTAAAGTTATGATTGTTGGCGGTCCAAATGAGCGAAATGATTTTCATGTGAATATGGGTGAAGAGGTTTTTTATCAGGTGCGTCATATTACATATTACTCTTATTTTCCTTAAGATATAGAACTGACAATTAGAAATAATCATCATTTTTAAATTTTTGTGTTAATACCCATTTGCAAATATTACTACCATCACTTCAGATACAAGGCAAAATGAATTTGGACGTGATGAAAAATAACAACATAGAACGGATCTGTATCAACGAAGGGGAAGTATTTTTGCTGCCGGCCGGTATACCACATTCTCCTCAAAGATATAAAGATACAATTGGTTAGTTATATTATTATGGGAATGGTGAAAATCCATATGATTAATCCGGTTATACGGTTTTAGGTATGGTGTTTGAGAGAAGGAGAGCAGGTGACGAAATAGATGGTTTAAGATGGTATAAGTCGGAACCAAATGAAATTCTTTATGAAGAATATTTTTATTGTCAAGATTTGGGTTCTCAATTGAATGGAATAATAGAAAATTTTAGAAGATTTCAACTGCAACATAAAAATGATTCTTCCAATCAAATAATATATACCAACAAGAATAATTTTGATTCGAGTATTTTGACTACTGTAAATCATTTACAAAAAGTCAATAGTTCAAAGATTACTCCACCACTTTTATTATCTTCTTTGCTTGACAAGAAAAACAAAGTAACTGTTAATCATGTATTTGATTCAGATTTCAAATTAAAAATAATAACACATTCAACAGCAATTACTGAAAGTATCATTTTCCCAAAAGTCGATCATGAAAGTGTAATATCAAAAACTGAGTTGTTTTTATGGCAAATAAATGGAAATTCAACAATCACTGTCACTTATTCACATAAGCCAAAACAAGACATATTCTTACCCACAGGTCATGTTGTTGTCATCGCCATATCGGAGATTTCTACAGTAACATCGACTTCGAATGACCAAGGCACAATTCTTGCACTTAGTAGTTTGTTGCATCCAAGCGATAAGAAGCGATGGCAAATGTAAATATTATTTGATTAATTTAAATATTGACAATATTAACAAAGCAAAAGATGCAAGATGACATTTAACCAATTTGAATGTTGAAATAATATATTATTATACAGAAAACTAATGCTTTGATTTTGTTGTCGACGATGGAGCAGATAAGCTCTCCAAGTATTGCTCTAACTCATCAAGGTTGTCCTCATCAACAACCTTAGCAGTACCAACCAAGCTATTAGTGGCGGTAGAAATAGTCTTATTTTCACTTGGCGGGTTAATTGTGTTTGATTTCAAAAAAGATGAAGAATTAGTAGGAGGTCCAAATAAGTTGAGGTCATCCAATCCTAATTCTTTTTCAAGATCAGCCAAAGCTTGAAGTTCAGATTGAGCTTTCAGCGGGGTCGATTGTGTAGATGTGATGAAGTCGCTCTTATCGATAATGGTTGGTGCTGAGGTTTTAGTTAAACTCGAACTCTTTTTGCCTATCAAAGTGAAATCATCTGAATCGATTCCTTGATCTGATATTGATGAACCATCGCTTGGCGTTACAGAATTTTGTTTTAGCACATTATTATTTGTGTCAACTTCAGCTTTTGCTAGTTGCATGATGAGTTCAATGTCTGACATTCCTGCCACTTTTGTGTTCGAAGATGTCAAAATCCTACTGGTTGATCGCGAACTTTTCTCACTATTTGATAATCCACCAAGAAAGTTAATTTCCATACTATTATCATCATTTAATAGTTTGATATCATCGCTTATACTGAATTGCTCTTGTTGATTTAAGATAAATTTTCTGGATCTTCTTCGTTTGCTTCGTAATTTACGGTTAGTAATCGACTCCCAAAAACGACTATCTTTATGAAGTGTCATTTCGTATTTATCAGTTGACATTGCATCTAGAACTAAACCAGAGTCATTAAGTACACCAGTAGACTCTGAAGTTTCAATATTACTCGAATTTGATTTTGTTACTGGTGCAAATATAAGGTCGATGAAGAAATCATCATGATATCGGGGATCGGAACTGGAGCCATCTAGCTGAGCTTTTGTTAGTCTTAATACTCCGCTAGGAACATAACCTTTAATCATAATTTATTTAATAACAACATAAAATTATCTATGGAAGGAGGATGTAATTCTACATTACCTGTGTGGAATCCTGCTCGAAACATGCTTATTCTTGCACCTGAAGCCGCAGCATGACGGCATCTCAGCAAAATATCACCTTGTACTGCACAGTCTACCGTGAACGAGACACTTCCTTCAGACGAATCCACCCATTTCAATTGCAGTTTCGATTTTTGATCTGGACTAGTTTCATCAGTTGGAGCAGCAGTTGCGATTAATTTACCATTCTTAAAAAGTTGAATATAAGGACAGCATCCTTTACTATCACCATTTTCACCGCCAAGACCGAATTCCGGAATGGTATTGATTATTACTCTTCTTAACAACAGTGGTTCAGACCTTGGTTTAACACCGTCTAGCATATTTGAAAAATATTGTATGTATCGTCGTTGAGAAGGGATCGTCAAATAATCAACGGATAGACTTTTTCTATCAGAAATATATTGCAAAGCTTCCATCGGTGAGTTGAATTCACCAATCCATGTTAGTATACAAGCTATTAGTGTTGCGGTTCTGCCTTTGCCAGTAAGACAATGTATCACTGCAACATTTGTTTCATCTGCGTCAAGCCAACTCTCGACTGATGTACATATTTTGAAAAGCAAACCCAAAGGAGGAGCTGGATGTCCAGGAAATTTATATTCTAAAACTTGATCTGCAAATTTAGATGAGTCATACGATTCTTCACTTATATTCCAAATCATAAAATGACCTGCATGCTTTTTCTTAAAATAAGCAGCAACCACATTTATATCATTTCCAATTTGATCAGCAGTAGATGTTGTTGGATCATAAGGAAAAGCCATTGATATTACATTTTCTGTTATATAATCCAAATCTAATTCGTTCATATTCGATCTCAAATTACTGTTCGATTTCTTGTTGTTGACGGCTGTATTAGCTTTGGTATTAAGTTCGTTTGGTCCACCAATTGTTGACATTAAGATAGATGTAGCCAATTCTACATCATAGTTTTGTCGAAGTTCAGTAGCTTGTTTTGAAATTTCTGATGCTTTTTCTGAAGCTATTTTAGTTGCACTTTCAGCCAATTCTTGTGCCTTTTGTGCAAACTCTTTTGCTTGATTTTGGGCAACAGACAACCATCCCCAATATCCAGAGTTGTCTACAGCTATAGGAGCTGATACATTTGAATCGTCGCTCATATTAATCTGATATAATTACACCTGATATTGAATTTCTTTATAACTTGTTTGTTTACTTTTTTATTGATAAGATAATGACATAAACCGAATTATGATTTGATTATTTAAATATTAAAATTTAAATTAATATTACTGTATTCATATGATAATGCAAAGTGCAAAATTATGGTTGAATCATTCTGAGTTATCCAGGTTATTGCAGTAATTTTATAAGATTATTTTTGTAATTATTATTACTGTTAACAAAACAAAACAAAAAAACAGTCATCTCAGCTTGATTAATTAATAATAAAAAGTGGTGAATTATGTATTTCATTCATTCATTATTGTGTATATTCTAGTATTGTGTATTTTTCTGTTATACCAGGTACAACGTATTACTAGTAACACTACTCAATTAAGTATTTTGCTACTTTGCCTTGGACCATCACTGGCATCAAATATTGTAATTAAATATTGAAAAATATCACAACTGGAGAATTGTGGAATTCAATTTTATTCAAATATTCAAAACAATTTGTAGAAGCATCTTTACAAACAATTTAGAACAGAATAGAAAATGTCTAAGTTTGGTAGAAAAATTCGAGAACCTCCTGCTGGTTTTGACTATGTCGAACCAATATTGACCATATTAGACAATGAGCTGAGAGAAAGTAATTTTACTCACATACTCACATGCGCTGTGTGTTGTGTGAAAAAATCTGGCAATTAATTTTTTCTAAATGATTTATTCTTACAATTATAGAGGTTAATGAACCACATGAAGGCTTGCGCAAAAATGAATCACAATGGCCAATACATCAAATCAACTGGCAGAAATCTCGATATATTTATGATTTATACTATACTTTCAATAAAATTTCTAAGGAGGTATACGATTATTGCATTTCAAACAAAATTGTCGATGCAGCTTTAATTGCAAAATGGAAAAAACCTGGTTATGAACGTCTTTGCTCGACATATGTTATTAATCCAAGGAATTATAAATTCGGAACAGTATCAATTTGTCGAGTACCGAAGCAATTTCTTGCACCTGGAACAGAGGTAAGAATGACTTTTTAAACATAATTTCTGTATTTTATTGCTGACTAAATCGCCTTATTTGATTGCTTTGGAAGATTGAAGATCCGATGACTGGTTGTCGTGGCTGTGCTTCAGGTAGTAGTCACAATATATTCGACAATAAATATGGACAATACTTAGCTGCTGTTCAAGTTGCTCGAGAAGAAAAAATCGAATTGAAGAAAAGATTACAAGAATTACAAAATAATCCACAAGCTAATGATGATGATGATGACGATGATGATGACGACGATGATGAAGATGAAAAAGATGATGAGGACGAAGTAATTGTGACTAATGCCGATGGGAAGGTTAATCGAGATAAAAATAATTCTGTTTGGATTTCTCAAGAAGAGGAGGTGGAAGTAGCTCTAAATGATAACATGATTGGAACACTTGCACCGGATGCGAAAAGAGAAGCAATGAGTGCTGTGAAGAACAGCTCAACATCGAAAGATCATGTCCGAACTGAGCATCCCACTAGTGGTCCTCCTGGGAAGAGAGTGAAGAGTAATAAATGATAATATACCAGCACTGTACTTATACTGTACCTTCTATAGCTATTAATTGTCAATTATTAATTATATATAAAAAGTTAATTAATTTCTGCAGCTTCTTCAGAAAGAAAAGTTTCATACCAAGCAACCATTTGAAAATAGTAAAAACAAACACCGGTAATAATCAAATAAAACATAATAAACATATTCAATCGTTCATTCACAAATCTTCTTCATCAAACAATTTCTAAAACTATTTGAGATGATTATATGAATAAATTCACATCATAATACAGATTATTATGATTAAGATTATCATGATAATTATCATGATACGATTAGTTTTTACAAATACAAATAAACATATTATTTTATGTTTCATGAGATAGCTCTCATATTCAATGAGATGATGCTGAGATGGTATTAGAAATATTTGAGTAATCGATATTATTTATGAACCTTGGAATGTCTATACTCTTCTACGAGTGATATGATGATACCTAGGATTTATAATTCATAACATAGTAATTTTCACTAAAAACAGGTGCCATATTGTGTCTATTAATATTTACCAGGTATTGAGCTAACACGGTTCTTTTATTGACAGAAACTTAAGAATCATTTTCTTACAGTTATTTTATAATTTCTCTCTCAAAAATTGTATCACAATAAGACCACGACAGCGCACACTTATCATCCTAATAACAGGTTTAACAATAACAATAAATTTTTGAATATTTAATTAATTCCATTTATTTTAATAATGGACAGTTGATAATTTATTACATCATCCATTTCATTTGACTATTTGTTATGAGGTATTGAAACTTGTCCACCAACCAAATATTCTAATTTTATTTTTATTTTTGTTCGAACAATTATTTTGATTGAACCAAACTTTAATTTTTACTATTATTATCATTGAAGCATGTTTGACTTTTATTTTATATAAAGCAATCATTTATACAATCAACTGATTATTGTATTTGTTTTTATACAAATTATATTTGTAATATAATTACAAGAAAATGAATGAATGAACTCAATTATTCATTCATATTTCATTGATATTAAAAATATTTTTTTCTATTTCATTAAATGATAAGTTCATTTGAATAAGAAATGAGACAAATAGTAAAATAGAACAAATAAAATATTACTTATTTGATTTCATTTTATTTCTAATTCTAGTAATGCTTGATCAATTGCATTCATCACTTGCTCATGTGAAGAATTATTATTATTATTATTAAGATGTGATGGAGGGGGCTTTCCATCAATCACAGGCACACTCAAATAAGGAGGAGATGGCTCTGTGAGTAGACTTGTACTCACATTATTATTATTTTTAGATGAAATTAATATTTTTTCTGGCACATTATTATTTATAAATTTATCTTTTTCAGAATAATTTCCATTTTTTGTTTGAATATTATTTTTATTTTTGTTTGAAATATTCTTTTTATCTTGTGTTTGATTTGCATGGGATGATGCTTGGGATACTTTAGACCGCTGTGGTGTTGAAGATCTCTTCTTACTATCTATAATCTAAAACATAAAAATAATTATTATAAAAATAGAGAAATTAAAAAGCTGGAAGATTTAAATAAAAAGTTTTATAATAATAATAATAATAATGTCAGTTTTAAAACATATTTTTTTAATTTTTTAAACTCACTTTTTGATTATTATTATTATTATTATTATTATTATTATTATTAACACGATTCTTTTGTCTTTGCTCATTTTCAACTTGTTTACTTATACTTTTCTCAGCATTATTTTCAGAAACAGCAATAAATCGACTTGACTTCATCCCGACCCCTCCCTTAACAACCTTCTTTGTTGACTTAGAAATATTATTATGATCAATTACAATTTCTTCATTATTTAATAATTCAAATTCTTTATTTATTTGATTTTCAAAATGATTTGAATTCCTTATTTCCTATTAAAAATAACTATTTAATGAATGGATGAAATATAAATAATAAAAATAATAAAATAATAGTATAATAATAATGAAATAGTATAATAATAATTACTTGATTTCTCATCGATGTCACTCCATTTTGAGAAGAATAACGACCATTATTTCCATCTGAAATAATTAATTGTAATTCTTCGGCATTAATAATATCATTATTAAATTCTGTGTGTGCTTTATCATCATAACTCGTCCTAATTCGAGCTGTTTTGCTCTGACCAAATCCAACCACACCTAATAACAATAGTGAACAATGATAAATAATATATTACCATATTTGGATATTATTATATTATTATTATATTAGAGAAAAGCTTACAACATAATAATATACTATATTTATAAGGATTATAATTGTTATGAAGTCAGTTCAAATATATACATAAATATTGATAATTTTGAAGATTTTGTGAGAATGTAATAAAATATATATTTAAATAAACTAAAGCTATGGCTAACTTTACTAATAAATTACTTATTGTCTAATAAATTATTATTATTATTATTATTATTATTATTATTATTATTATTGTAAAATGAAATAGACTTACTATTCCGGATGGATGGATTACTTGCACGAGTTGTATCTATATCAACTTGTTCTATAAATTGCAAATCTAATTCTTTTTCAAATGATTCCAAATGACGACTTTTTAATCGTTCTTCTTTTTGACCTAATAGAGCAATACCACTTCTTTTATTCTGATTATTCAACTCTTTATTATTTATAATAACTTCTTCTTGTAACTCATTATCAAGGTCTCGATTAATCGCAATAATATGTCTATTTGGAATAATGGTTGCTTTATCATTAAATACATTTCCATTTTTATTATTATTATTCCAAGTAACAGTAGGTGAAGGGTTAATATCAAGTAACTGATTATTAATTAATTTATTAAAATCAATAATAACATTTTCTTCTATTCTAGAAGGGATATGTGATGTTTTATTGGACATTGCAGTTGGTCCTAAACTTTTCGAAATTATTTTTTGTGGTTTTATATCAAGTTGTTCATTAATAAAACCATTTTCATAATTTAAATCATGAATAATTTTTTCTTCTTCATAATTAGGATGATAATTAATTTGATTTGACATGGATCTAACTCCAGGACCTGTAGGAGCAGTGCCAAAGCCCCCTCCAATAGCTTTGAATTTTCCTAATATGATAAAATAATAACAATAATTTTGATATTTTTCCATTAAAAAACATAATTGTTTTATGTACATACCAGCATCAACATCATCCAAATCTAATAATTCAGATGGAAATTCTTCATTTATTATATTTTTAATATTTTCATTTTGTAAATTCCATTTAGGTCCACTTATGACTTTCTTTTTCCTAACAAAATAATATAATAAAATACAAGAAATAATTTTATAATTATGATGAAAGAAATATGGCAAATAATTTAAAAATACTTCTAAAAATTGTTTTAAAATTTTGATTGGTTTACTTAATAATTATGTTAACATTTCACTTTTGATTTCATTTCAAATCTTAAGTTTAAAACATATCAAAGTAAGGGAATATCGAACAGGGTCGATCAAACAAGGGCCGATTGTTAGGTATTCTCACTTGATTACAAGGTTACCACTTAGAAGTGCCGGTAGGTATTCATCCGGTCTGGATTTAGATCCGGTATGAAACGTCAATGATATTGTGTGGTGTGGAGAGAACGTTGTTGAACCATACACTTTGGCATTATTTCTTAAATTAAATTAATTATTACAGGTTGATATTCCTTTTCGTTTATCTCTCCTAAGCATTAAGAAACTAAAGTGGTCAATATAACCAATTTAGTTTCTTAATTCTTAGGAGATATAAGCGAAGCGAAGAGGAATGCTAACCTGTAATAATTAATTTAATTTAAGAAATAATGCCAAAGTGTGTGGATTCAACAACGTTTTCTCCACACCACACAATATCATTGACGTTTCATACCGGATCTTAATTCTGATCGGATGAATACCTACCGGCACTTCTAAGTGGTAACCTTGTAATCAGGTATGCTAGATCTGAGAATACTTAATACCGATCATGGCCATATCCCCCTCAATTTGCATTCATTTAAAAAATTCTTTTATTCTACTCATACATTGAGCAATTATATAATCTCCTATCTAATTAGAATTAAAATAATAATATTTTATAATATAATCATACAGTAACAAACCTAGTCATATCCGCATCTTCAACATTTAAATCAAGTAATTCATCTTCACCAAGAAAATCAAATTCTTTTTCATTATTTATATTTATTTCTTCTCTTCCATTTTTCTTTGAAAATTCAATGAATCCTTTCACTTTGATGGATGATGGATGAATGCTCGATGAAGTGGCACTATTATAAAAATGAACTTTCATATCATCTAATTCGTCGATTTCAGCGTAAGGCTCACGTGAAATCTGTTTATTCATATCAACTAAAATTGGGACTTTTTTCAATTTGCTCGTATATTCTATTCCGGATTGAATATTATGAGCTCTTTGCTGGAGTATTTCATTATTTATATTATTATTAAAATCAATATTATCATAAATAATATTATTAATAATATTTTCTTCATTATTATTTTCACGTCCAATCATTTTCTCCATATTTACACCAACGATAATTTTATCTTTAATATAATCATGATTAGGAATAGGTGTTAAAGGTTCATCATTTGTTTTTTCAGAATTATTTTTATTTTCTTTTTCAAATCTTGGATAAATTTTAGGATCAGATATTTGAAATGATTGTATTTTTGGTTGATTAGGATGCCAATTCTTGACATCAAGATCAATTTGACCTGGCGGAGGTGCTATTTATAAAATAATAAAAATAAATAATAAATGTTATTATTATTATTATTATTATTGAAAATAAATCTTTATCATTATGATGTATATACCTCCCAACATTTCTGATATTGCCAAATCAGCATCTTCATCTGCATTTTCTTCTCTTCCCAACATTTTAGAAAATAATATTGTTGGTCGCTTGTTGACCGTTTCGTCATATATTCCTTGAAACCATGTCCCTCCAACATGCTCATTACTATTAACTTCATTATTATTAATATTTTCTTCCTTAAACCGATCCTATGGTACAGTAATAATAATTATGATTGATTTGAGTTACTATTATGTTTAATAATAATAACTATGATGTTGATAATAACATTTACAATAATAAGATAATTGCATCTTGTAATAAAAACAATTATAATTATTAGAGAAATCATTTGTATCTTGTTCAGAATTCGTAAATATACAACAAAGTAATATATTTATAAATTGAATTGTTTTTTGTTATTTTTAGCTGGCATTAACAAATTGAATAATAATATTATTAAAATTATTATGAAATATATAAATTAATAATAATAACAATAATTAAGATGAATAAAATTCTCTCACTTTATCATATAATTTAAATGATCGAATCTTATCCACATTGCCCATGGCTTGGTCTTTCGCTATTCCATATTCAATATCAAGACGTTCATCTTCTAGATATGACTCATTATCAACGGGGATATTTGAAGAGATCGGCTTTTCGCCGAAAGGACCAACTGCATCAACACGAGATATAACTTTAGAAAATGGAACTAACCCTTTCCCTTGCTTCTCTATATCATTATCATAATTATAATGTCCTGGCCCTAAGGAATCATCATTCGCATAATATTCAATATCATTAAATGGACGAACCAAAACTTGCCCTTTTTGTTGAATTTTCACAATATCCCTTCCTCTGTTTGTATTCAAACGAATACCATTTGATGTTTGAGACCAATCTTTTTGAAGTTGAGGTCCAATAAAATCATGATTTTCATCTAAAAAACTTGAATTAAGAATCTTTTTATTTGTTGAAGAATCTATTAATTTCATAGGATTCTTCATTTTATGTAATGAACCAGAAAATGATGATTTTAAATAAGCATTATGTAAATCTGTTTCTTCGATATTGGCAGAATTAGGAATATCGCCCAAAAGTCGCAAAACTTCTTCGATTGGACTATCGCCATCATCGTGTTTAGGTTTTAATTGCATGGATGATTTGTCATTTACCCATTGAACAGGGATTTGTGGTCCATAAAATTTATGTTTCGATTGATTTGATTGTGATTTTTCGATTAAAACGCTTTGAACGGCTTGTTTGGAATGTAACCGTTCAGAGGAATTCTTTCTTGATAAAACCTCAGATGTCATAAGTACAGTTTGAGGAGCTCTTTTTTCCACAAAATCATACTTCACATCATATTCTAACTGTGATATATTATTCGCTGATACTGGACGACCTTGTAATTTTGGTGGAGCAAATTGCGCACTTAACACTTTAGGCCTAATAATAGTGTCATCCGTCAAGTTCATATCGTCATTCACCTCTCGCATGTCTCTTGCTTTTTGTTCAAAATACAACTTTCTCTCCATTTGTGGCGTTATTTTTTTTTCAGCAGGGTTTTTATAAGGAACTGTAGTGGGAATGGAAGTATGAATAAAATCATAAGCAGATTGTGTTTCATATGATCCTGGTGCAGTATTCGATTGTGATTTGCGAAGTTTAGGAGATGTATGAGGATGATATATTTTCCCGACTTGAGTTCCACTTTTATCAGTACTTAAAACAGTGCTATTATAATCATATTCTCCTGGACCAGGATTTCCAACAGCGATATCTCCCGTTATTGAGGCCTTATTGACTTTCTTTGCAATCGGCTGAAATTTAATTGTTGGAGTCGTTGATCGATGAGATAAAAATCGATCAGAAGCGATTCTAGAATTATCAGTTGGGTGATTTGAAACTTCATCACCAATCTTTGAATTTATAGTTTTATTTCGTTCATTAATATGTGAAGAATAAATAAT
This sequence comes from Epipyxis sp. PR26KG, assembly GCA_015144975.1. Classification (NCBI taxonomy): domain Eukaryota; class Chrysophyceae; order Chromulinales; family Dinobryaceae; genus Epipyxis; species Epipyxis sp. PR26KG. The sequence goes on from VKHH01006231.1 coordinate 19,463, forward strand.
AGTGGTAGGGATACGTGGTTTGATAGTATTCCAACCATCAGCTGTTGTTTTCTTAATTTTATCGAATTCATGTGATGGTTCATTACCATTATTGTCAGGAAATCTTTTCGCTTTACTAAAGCTGTATGAATTTGACGATGGGATTTCGACTTCAAAATAATAGAAGTCATCATCTTCTGTATTATTATTAGAATCAACTAATTGGGTTAATTCCTTTTGATTAATATTATTGGTGGTTTTCGCTTTTCCCAACGACGGTATTTTAACTCGAGGTTTGATTAAATCGTAGTTAAAATCTATATTTTGACTTTTAACATCCGATTTGCTCTTATTATTACTCACAGATTGATTTGAAAGTTTTGGTTTCTTGTTTCCAAACAGCTGATCATCATCATTCACTGACTTACTACTTATTAATTTTTTAGCACCATTCAATTCCTTTACTGGATCATGATTACTGTTTTGTTTATCGACATTATTGTTCAATCTTTTCTTGGAGTTACCACCTGAGTCTTTAACAAGTTCTTTTGCTTCCTTTCTGACTTCATTCAAAATTTGCTCTATTTCAACCAATTCAGCATTTATTTCAATACTAGATGTCATCTCGTCATCTCTTACTTGACTATCTCTCTACATCATACAAGATACATCATACAATTTTGTTAGGTAAGTGAATGATCATAATTTAACTGCATTATGTTGACTGCTGCAATATATCAATAATATTTTTTAAAAATTGAACAAATGATCATGATAATATCCAGTTAAGTGTCTAGATCACAAATGCAACATAAATTGATTTGATAATATTTTTGCAAAGATGCAAAGGCCCCTTCAATAATACCGTAGTATATTCTAATAACTACCTATTGGAACGACAATTCATAAAATGTTTGGTATGTAACTATTAATATGATATGAATAGTTAAAAAGATAATCATGGATCACAATTAACATACATTTAACAAAATGGATTTAATTGTTATTATTAAACTCTATGGAAAAAGAATATTTATTTCAGACATTTATGTTGCAGTTAATTTTTAAATATGTAACGAAAACAGACAACAGCTTGCCAATAATATACCAAATTCTTGCAGAAACAATTCTGTTGATGCTACTATTCTGTCTCCGGGGTATAAATATATAATCAATAATACACATAATACAGGTCTAAAATATTTATATTCTCTACGCTGTCCAGGGGCTGAAATCATCACCTATACTATACACCAATCCAGACCCATTCATTTCTGTGTAAAATTTATTTTTGAAATCTTGAAATAATTCTTCAGAAAAATGGTTTTGCCAATCTCCAACTATTCCTTTGCGAATATGTCCAGGAACTCCAACATAAACCTTTTCTAGCTTCTCATCTGCTTCAGCCTTCATTTCGTCAAAAGAAGAACCTTTGATAACCTTTTCAATCAATTCAGAATCGAGGTTTACTTCAATAAAATCAGCCAGATTACTAACAATTTTCTGTGGATCTGCTTTTAAATTTTCATATTGAATCCACATGGCTTTGTCAGGGAATAATTGAGCTTGCTTATTCCAGTCTTGAACCCAATTAAACCAACTGCCATGAGCAGTGAATCCTCCCAACCAAGCTGATGCCCATGCATCGAAGGGCCAACCACTTCGAAAGGGATTGAACGCATGATAATAACTCGATACACAAGCATCGAGAGGATTCCTTGACACAATTATTACTTTAACACCTTCGGGAATATGTTTAAGACCTTCTCCGCCACCGCCAAGAAAAAGTTTTGCCGGAGCATGAGACTTGATTAGACGTCGAGTTGGAATGTTTTTGAATTGGTCTAGACTAACAGGGGTTGATTCGGGCATATTTGGTATTGATTCTTGTTTTTCAAGGGCTTGTTCCAACCATACTTTTCCGGTGGAAGAAACACCAGGAATATAAGTATTTTTAGTTGCAGGGTTTAGTGATGAAGGATCTCCACCATTTAACATTAGAAGTATGCATTGTTCAGACCAAGTAGTGCCGCATTTTGGATAAGACACAACAATAATATCTCCTTTCCGATATACAACACTTGAATCAAGCAAACGAATTCTATTTTGAGAAATGGAGTGAGGGTATGGTATATTATCAATCAGCTGTATTGGAAATGAGTATTCCACAGAAGATATACGATCATCAGTTGCTGTTGTTGAAGTTACAGAAACTTTTGCGGAATTGTTCTCATCACAAATAATATCGACTTTCCAGTTAGATGTCATAAATATTTACTGCTTCCGTTGATACCTCTAATTTATAACACTACAATAAGTTATTGTGTATAGTACAAATTGAGTGTGATTATTCACTTGTGGGGGCATAATCTCCTTTTTTTGTTGCATATCAACATCTAAATAATAAAGTAAGTAGAGTCTATTTTCTATTATAATATAATAATATTATAATATTGAATACTCACTTCAACTTTTTTGTGGCTTTTGGTCGCCACAAAATATTAAAAAAATAAAGGTGCAGTGATTCAATAATATAATGGAAAGCATACATCATTCTTTCAATGAAGATATTGATATGGAACCAAAAAAGAAGATTATGCAATTCAACGCAAGCGAGTGATAAAATATATGATTGTTATATTGTTATGAGAACACCAAGATTTTTTATTATAAATTATAAATGAATATTTCCTTGAAAGAAAGCTTTATTACCTTAAAGAACTTTAACCTGGGACTTGAACACCAGCACTTCTCTTTAGCTAAATTTTGATAAAAGTTACAGTACTTCTTATTATGTTACAGTATATAGTCTTATCCGTATTGATATAAGATATAAGGTCTCTCTATCACATATAATTTGCAATTAAATTAATGTGGTAAATGGCCTATCATATTTGTATGTGGATAAATTGCAATTAATTGCCAATTAAATTAGATAAAATATCGGTAATTGCAACGTTATGTCGGGGCCCCCGGATCCGGGATCCCGCACATTTCCCCGAATTCACGCCAAAAACATCCGTAAACGGGTGGAATACGTCGTTAACCGATGAGAACGACATACTGCAACCGAGAAGCAGCCATACAAAAAAATACCGGGACGGAGCAGTCATACTGCGCAATCTCTTAATCATTGCACATAAAAACTCATAATAAACACATCTATAGATATCTAAAATGAAATATATACTTTATTAATCTTCAAAAACATATTTTACATTTATTTTGTTATGTTTTACAATATATAAACGGTTTCATTTTTTTAAATGTTATTATACCGTCTAGTACCTATATTAAGAAAGTACCTATGTCAGGGAAAAGCCCATTTTTGGCAAAACTTTATGTTAAGAAATGAAAGATTTCACTTACGTTAATATTTGCATTTAAAACTTAAGTTAGGAAATAGAGAAATCACATCAAATTTTAAAATTAAACCTAAGTTAAGAAATAAGAATAATACTTTTGATAAGAAGAATCATGACTAGTAATAAGAAGGTTCCAAACAAACAATCGACTTCTAAAGCACTGCAAGAAGGCTATTCATTGCTCAATTATTTTACAAAGAAGAAATAATAATATAATGATGATTATGATTATGAGGATGAGGATGTTCATGTTATTAATAATGATGATAACAAAACTTCAATTTCTTCTATAACATTTCAATCACCACCACCTCCTCCACCAAACAATTTCGATGATTTATTAAGCATATTCTTGGACTTTTTAAAAGCACAACCGGTTGCAGCCGACAAAGAATTACCGTGCCGATTCTATAAAGCAAAAG